>CAKOAT010977376.1:4633-29519 GCA_932364175.1 Eruca vesicaria subsp. sativa | reverse complement strand
CATCCCGAGCCTCGATCTCCCACATCCTTGATTCAAGGCATACGTCCTTCGACACGATCGTATTCCGAATCACGGTCGAAATGTCTCCCGTTTCGTCTCGATCCGTCCTATCGTTCGAGTTTTACGATAAAAACCGTAAAACTTTGTTTTCTCGAAAAGAACTCGAGGAAATCGTATAAAACGGCAACGGTTAAACGAATCACCGAATATTGCCTAAACTATACGATTTATTCGAGATTTTTCGTAAAAATCGTACAAAACGCGTTTTTAATAGAACCCCGAGTAAATCGTAGAAAACGGCAACGATTAATCGAAACATCGAACATTGCTTAACTTTACGATTAACTCGAGAAACTTATCTAAAAACGGCATCATATCAGGAAACGATCTCGTCTAAAGTCATAAAACGGATTTATCGCAAAACGACTCCGAAAGTCATAAAACGCGATTAAAGCCACTCGCGACTTTAAACGAAGTCCAACCCGAAGATACGACGACGTTTTGGCGATTTACTCGCAGAAAGAAGATAAATGGCAAACTTGAAGATAAATGTCAAGTTTGAGGATAAATAGAAGATTTCCGCGGGAAAAAAGGAAAGAACGAGATAAATGGAAGATTCCCATTAAACTCGAATCTGAGCGAAATGGAAAGACTAAACCGCCTAGGAAGAGAGTATATAAGCAAGAGGCATAAGGCAGAAGCAAAGTGACGAATTTCAAAGCTCTCATCTGAGACTTTTACAACTTTTCTAGACTTAGAATTTTCCGCACTTAGAAACTTAGGCTTTTTCTCAACAAGTTCGGTTTCTATGACTGGCGCTCAATTACTAGACGAACTCGCCCAGGCAATTCGATCTCTTGTCCAGCTCTATCAACTGAACTACGTTCGGCTTGATCCCCGAAAAGGGTACGTGGGCAGCCTTTCATAAGGTTCAGTCCGAAATCAATCAAACCTTTTTTCCTATCTTTCTCCGTCTTTTGTTATTGAGCTGCGACTCGACTAGATCTAGGATTTTATGTTTGTAACTCGCTGATGGCCCCTGCGGCCAAAGCCTTTGTAATTCCTTGTAATGATCGGAATGCTCTTACGCGAATTGGAAATAAGATCGAGTTTCTTTATAAATTCATTTTATTGCGTTTTTCATATTTTTTCGCATTTATTTGGTTACTCGCCGTTGGCTTTCGCAGAGATCCGGTTCCTCCGGGAAATTAGGGTTTTCCTAAGTTTCCTTATTTAACGGAAATCGACAAGTGTGAATCTCGGTTCCCACAGTTTGGCGCTAGAAGGAGGGCGGGTCGGATTACTCTTACTCATAGCCGCAAAACGCCTGATCAAAACAATATCTGGATATATGAAAGACAAAGTTGCAACTCACAAAAAGACGCTGGTAAAACAACTCCAGCAGCGACTACTCGTACAGCCAACGCTCACCTAAACGCTGTAGTACTCAACAAAATCGAAAACCTAATCGCGACTCTTCGCCACGGGAAGAGCAACGAAACAAGCTCACGATTTCTATCTCAGATCACTAAGGGCAACGATAAAATCTATCAAACCCCGTAGTGTTTTTCTTATTTCCGAGTTGGACAAATCTCATGGGTTGAGAAAAAGACGTTTCTGACAACTTTTCGGAAAAATAAAACTTGCTCTCCCAGAAACTGCGGAACAAACCGTAAGTTACTCGCGAAATAAATCCTAGGTTACTCGCGGAAAAACCCAAGGCTGTTCGCGGAAAAGCCTTAGGTTACTCGCGGAGAAAGCCCTAGGTTACTCGCGGAGAAAGCCCTAGGTTACTCGCGGAGAAAGCCCTAGCTTACTCGCGGAGAAAGCCCTAGCTTTACTCGCGGAGAAAGCCCTAGGTTACTCGCGTAAAAACCCTAGGTTATTCGCGACAAAACCCTAGGTTGCTCGCGAAAGAACCTTAGGCTACTCGCAGAATCGGGCAATACCATCCAGCCGAAAAGACGGTGAGATCGCCAAGAAACCTAGCTTGCCATCTTGGCGAGCTGACCGGCTTTCCACCTCGTCCTAGAGGCACTGACTTTTCCCCGAGGGTCCGCACAATCCGACTCATAGCTATGGTGAGCCAGACCGTACTCTAAACAATAATCACACTGCTTTTCGTTTCGTCTCAATCAAAGTTTTCGTTGAAATTTTACAACGAAAACAAGATAGCTTGATAAATCGAAACCGTGCTCGCCGACTCACCATTAGGAAAATTGGACAAGCTCGACGGATCGAAACATCTCCATCTTGAATCTTGATCGAGACGCTTTTCGTTTCTTCTCAATCGGACTCTCCGTTGAGATTCTACGACGAAAACAAGTTAACTCGACGAATCGAGAATACCCGCGCCAAGCGTCGTAGCTTGCCGAACGTAGAGCTAGCTAGCTTGCCATACGGCGAGCTGAACCCAGCGCCTAGCTCGCCCAAGAGATGCTGACTTCGCCCCAAGGGTTCTTACCATCCAGATCGCCATACGGCGAGCTGAAAAAGTTCACCCGACTTGCCCTACGTCGAGCTGAACCAATCCTCGAGTTTCTCTCTCGAGTCTTGATCGCGCTGATTCTCGTTTCGAGTCAATCGGAATTTCCATCGGGATTTTATGATAAAACCGTGAAGACTTGTTTCTTCGTATAGGTTCGAATCAATCGTCTAAAACGGCAACGGTTGACCTAACACCAAAGTTGCTTAAACTATACGAGAAATCTAAACTCTCTAGACCCAATCCGGTTTTACGAAACGCTGCCACGCTAAGTCGAGAACATCCAATCATAAACCCGTGATTGATTTTTTCGATATACAAAGCGCATCTAGTCGGTCAAATAAAACCAGCAATACGAAGAAGCAAGAACATGAGCTCTTATGGTTAAGTCTTCTCCCCGCTCCAATACACTTGCTGGTAATTCGTCGAAGACCGGTAGGTCAAAAGACGAAGAACGAAGAATAGAGGATCCCAAATCATCGATGAAACTAAGGAATGTCCGATTTGAAAATTTTATTAGACTACTAATTTCTTGTAGATAAGAAACGAAAACGTCTTGTAAACTGCCGTGAAACCTAGAGAACTTAGAATTTAGAGAATAGTCTAGCATGCTACGTCGTAAGCAATTTTTGTCTATCTCGATTTGTTTTTTTCTAACCATTCAGGAATAACTCGGAAACCGATCCAATCTCTCCTACAACCGAGAAACGATCGCCACGCATTTAAACGTACTCATTTCCTAAAAGAAAGAGGGAGCTAGAGACGCTGACATTGTCTTAAAACCGACTCGCTCCTAGAAGTTTTCGCAAATCAGACATACTCCAAATCATCTCCGATCCACCATGGTCTTTAATCGACCCGGATTGTCGATCATCCCATTCCTTCATACAAAACTCGTCTTTCTTCTTTCGCCGAACATTTATCCTTGCATCAAGAAAACGCTTTCTAAAATAAGCGGAAAAATATTCGGACGATGCAACGCCTCGTCGAAATCATCCCAAAAGCAAACGACAAGCTAAAAACCGTATAAGCGCTAAAGACTGATCCAAACCGCCTGGGAAATAATCTCGAGGAATATACAGCATCTCTCGTCACAATCATGCGGTTAGAAAATCTCTGCAAAACTTCAGAGCGAAACTCGATTATTTGCAGAAGTCATAAAGATCTTCTCAAACTTGATAAAACAAGTATAAGAATCAAAATCTTTAGGCATCAAAGCATTGATCTCATTTTCCGTCAAACCAAGTGAGTCACGGAATAATGTCAAGAACATTTGCGGCGAAAGAAAAATTGAGAACACAAAGCAGCAATAGAGAACACGTCCTCCCTTCTCGCTGACTGATCCTATTGCTGATCATGTGATTCATTCCGCCCGAGAAACCCGCTAAAACATTTTGCGACTAGATCTCGGTGAAATAAATTTTGGTAAAACTCCACGAGTGACTCCGAAAAAACTACCACCAAAGAATCAAAAACTAAGCGGAAAGGTTTCTCGAAAAATCTGCGGAAACATTGTTAACCCAATGCGTCACGTCGATTTACTAAATTCATCACCCGTTGCTTACGCGAGAAATCCTTCGTATAGTCAAGATCATGTCATAACGAAGTAACTTTCGAAAGTAAATGTAACAGGTTTTGCGAAAAGTACTTTTCTTATAGCAAAAACCAAGCTATACGATCCGGCACTGAGCGGCCAATCTAAACTTTGCCTCCTCGCGATACGATCTGAAAGATCTCACTCTTTAGCCCATCGGTTCATGAGCATCCGGTCCCATTCCTCCCATTTACATCCGAGAATGAGACCGCCCCGCAAACGACTCCGCACGGGCTCTGCATCGAGCTTCTTAGGATCTGTCTCCCTTGAGTAAAAAAAAAAAAAACAACTTCCATACAAAGGAAAGTTTATACGAAACTTTCACCGTAGAAATCAAACATAAAACGGAAAAACGTTTTCTATAAACACGGGCATACTTGGCATATCAAGCTCGACAAACGCTACTTGGCTATTGTCCGATCGCGCTTCACTTCAATGCCAAGTTTACAAACCGACTCGACCTTTTCGATAGCACGAAAGTGTCGTGGTCTAATCCTCTACCAAATACGACCTTGGCTGTGCGGCTGAACACAACCTTCACGCCAAGCCAATACTTTCAACGGATAATGCAAACTTGTCGAAAATTGGCTAAGTTCTGTATTTTTGGGATTCACTCTATTCACGAAGAAAGTTGCCTACAAAATCCGACGTATAAGAAAAAACTCGTACCAGAGCTCCTAAAGCCGTACGAATCTCGGAAGGTCAACACTTCACAAAGCACCGTAACGAAAAACGCTTCGTTTCGGGGAAACAACTTACGCGACCTCTCGGTCCTAATGGCTCTAGCACAAATCGTAAAACTACCTAACATCGAAACAGGAATGTAAGTTTTAATTGCGAATATCCGCAGACGAACCAAAGTGTTCCTGCAAAGCAGGGTTAAGAAAAAACCCTTGCAACACCGCTCATCATCTTCGAGCCCGCAAACGTTCCGAACACGAAACGCGGCATATAAAATAAAAACCAACTTTCGGTACTGCGAGACGTCGCAGACGCCCGGAGATTAGTTTTTCGACACAAATACCTTCCTCGATAAAGTCATTTCTTGGAAGACCTAACAGTCCGTCCGCGACTATAAAATTACGCAAAACTTCTTAACGTACGTATCCTTCGCGAAGACCAAAACAACGTAAACATCTATCGCCTAAAAATTTTGTTGCTGATCACAAAAAACTCGCAACAGTCCTAAACAAACTTAAGTTATCTCGTAGAGATAGCTCTCGAACACCCGACACAAGGGTAATAGCGCTATAAAAGAAATCCAAACTTTTGGTCAGCACTTCCGGGCAACTTCGAAATTTTTCCCAGTGAGATGCTCGGTTCCAACCAAACAAATCATATAAGCAGAGAACCTATCGTGGATTCAAAATCGGTCACAACGGAATCAATGGCAAAAAGTCTCCGCAGAAAATATAAAAGAAATCGTTTTATAAAACTCGAAAATCGTTTTATAAACTCGAAGAATCGTTTTATAAAACTCGAGAATCATTTTATATAACTCAAGAATCGTTTTAGAAAACTCGAAGAATCATTTTATAAAACTCGAGAATCGTTTTATAAAACTTGAGAATCGTTTTATAAGACTCGAAGAATCGTTTTATAAAACTCGAGAATCGTTTTATAAAACTCGAAGAATCGTTTTATAAAACTCAAGAATCTTTTTATAAAACTCAAGAATCATTTTCTAAACCACGAAGAATCTTTTTATAAAACTTGAGAATCGTTTTATAAAACTCGAAGAATCATTTTATAAAACTCGAGAATTATTTTATAAAACTCGAAGACCGTTTTATAAAACTCGAGAATCGTTTTATAAAACCCAAGAATCGTTTTATAAAACTCGAGAATCGTTTTATAAAACTAAAGAATCATTTTATAAAACTCGAAGAACTGTTTTATAAAACTCGAGAATCGTTTTATAAAACTCGAAGAATGGTTTTATAAAACTCGAGAATCGTTTTATAAAACTCGAAGACCGTTTTATAAAACTCGAGAATCGTTTTATAAAACTCGAGAATCGTTTTATAAAACTCGAGAATCGTTTTTTAAAACTTGAGAATCGTTTTATAAAACTCGAGAAACATTTTATAAAACTCGAGAATCATTTTATAAAACTCGAAGATCGCTAAATAAAACTCGAAGAATCATTTTATAAAACTCGAGAATTATTTTATAAAACTCGAAGACTGTTTTATAAAACTCGAGAATCGTTTTATAAAACTCAAGAATCGTTTTATAAAACTCGAGATTCGTTTTATAAAACTCAAGAATCGTTTTATAAAACTCGAAGAATCGTTTTATAAAACTCGAGAATCGTTTTATAAAACTCGAAGAATGGTTTTATAAAACTCGAGAATCGTTTTATAAAACTGGAAGACCGTTTTATAAAACTCGAGAATCGTTTTATAAAACTCGAGAATCGTTTTATAAAACTCGAGAATAGTTTTATAAAACTTGAGAATCGTTTTATAAAACTCGAGAATAATTTTATAAAACTCGAGAATCGTTTTATAAAACTCGAAGATCATTTTATAAAACTCGAAGAATCGTTTTATAAAACTCGAGAATCGTTTTTTAAAACTCGAAGAATCGTTTTATAAAACTCGAGAATTATTTTATAAAACTCGAAGACCGTTTTATAAAACTCGAGAATCGTTTTATAAAACTCAAGAATCGTTTTATAAAACTCGAGAATCGTTTTATAAAACTCAAGAATCGTTTTATAAAACTCGAAGAATCGTTTTATAAAACTCGAGAATCGTTTTATAAAACTCGAAGAATGGTTTTATAAAACTCGAGAATCGTTTTATAAAACTCGAAGACCATTTTATAAAACTCGAGAATCGTTTTATAAAACTCGAGAATCATTTTATAAATCTCGAGAATCGTTTTATAAAACTCGAGAATCGTTTTATAAAACTCGAAGATCGTTTTATAAAACTCGAGAATCGTTTTATAAAACTCGAAGATTGGTTTATAAAAACTCGAAGAATCGTTTTATAAAACTCGAGAATCATTTTATAAAACTCGAGAATCGTTTTATAAAACTCGAAGATCATTTTATAAACTCGAGAATCGTTTTACAAAATCGCGAAAAACCGAAACCGCCGCAAAACGCGAACTAGTCACGACTAGTTCGACTACTGGCGAATTAAGCCGAGCTGGCTTAGTTCCCCAGCAGGCAAACTAGGAGCCTCCCGACTAGTTCACCTCATGGCGAACTAAGCTAGCTCGGCTTAGTTTGCCAGCAGGCGAAGTAGGAGCTTCCCGACTAGTTCGCCTGCTGGCGAACTAAGCCANGAAACCGCCGCAAAACGCGAACTAGTCACGACTAGTTCGACTACTGGCGAATTAAGCCGAGCTGGCTTAGTTCCCCAGCAGGCAAACTAGGAGCCTCCCGACTAGTTCACCTCATGGCGAACTAAGCTAGCTCGGCTTAGTTTGCCAGCAGGCGAAGTAGGAGCTTCCCGACTAGTTCGCCTGCTGGCGAACTAAGCCAGCTCGGCTTAGTTCGCCAGCAGGCGAACTAGGAACCTCCCGACTAGTTCGCCTGCTGGCGAACTAAGCCATGCTGGCTTAGTTCACCAGCAGGCAAACTAGAGACTCCCCAACGGCAAACTAAGAGGTGCTGACTTTGCCCCACAGGTTCTTATCTTCAGTTCGCCATATGGCGACCTGGCCAAGCTGAACTAGCTCGCCGTACGTCGAGCCGACCATCCCGAGCCTCGATCTCCCACATCCTTGATTCAAGGCATACGTCTTTCGACACGATTGTATTCCGAATCACGGTCGAAATGTCTCCCGTTTCGTCTCGATCCGTCCTATCGTTCGAGATTTACGATAAAAACCGTAAAACCTTGTTTTCTCGAAAAGAACTCGAGGAAATTGTATAAAACGGCAACGGTTAAACGAAACACCGAATATTGCCTAAAATATACGATTTATTAGAGATTTTTCGTAAAAATCGTACAAAACGCGTTTTTAATAAAACCCCGAGTAAATTGTAGAAAACGGCAACGATTAATCGAAACATCGAACATTGCTTAGCTTTACGATTAACTCGAGAAACTTATCTAAAAACCGCATCGTATCAGGAAACGATCTCGTCTAAAGTCGTAAAACGGATTTATCGCAAAACGGCTCGGAAAGTCATAAAACGCGATAAAATTCACTCGCGACTTTAAACGAAG
This sequence comes from Eruca vesicaria subsp. sativa, assembly GCA_932364175.1. NCBI lineage: Eukaryota > Viridiplantae > Streptophyta > Magnoliopsida > Brassicales > Brassicaceae > Eruca > Eruca vesicaria. The sequence goes on along the minus strand of CAKOAT010977376.1, from coordinate 21,250 downwards.
TCCAACCCGAAGATACGACGACGTTTTGGCGATTTATTCGCAGAAAGAAGATAAATGTCAAACTTGAAGATAAATTTCAAGTTTGAGGATAAATAGAAGATTTCGGCGGGAAAAAAAAGGAAAGATCGAGATAAATGGAAGATTCCCATTAAACTCGAATCTGGGAGAAATGGAAAGACTAAACCGCCTAGGAAGGGAGTATATAAGCAAGAGGCATAAGGCAGAAGCAAAGGGACGAATTTCAGAGCTCTCATCTGAGACTTTTACAACTTTTTTAGACTTAGAATTTTCCGCACTTAGAAACTTAGGCTTTTTCTCGACAAGTTCGGTTTCTATGACTGGCGCTCAATTACTAGACGAACTCGCCCAGGCAGTTCGATCTCTGGTCCAGCTCTATCAACTGAACTACGTTCGACTTGATCCCCGAAAGGGGTACGTAGGCAGCCTTTCATAAGGTTCAGTCCGAAATCAATTAAACCTTTTTTCTTATGTTTTTCCATCTTTCGTTATCGAGCTGCGACTCGACTAGATCTAGGGTTTTATGTTTGTAACTCGCTGATGGCCCCTACGGCCAAAGCCTTTGTAATTCCTTGTAATGATTGCAACGCTCTTACGCGAATCAGAAATAAGATCGACTTTCTTTATAAATTTGTTTTATTGCGTTTTTCATATTTTCCCGCATTTATTTGGTTACTCGTCGTTGGCTTTCGCAGAGATCCGGTTCCTTTGGGAAATTAGTGTTTTCCTAAGTTTCCTTATTTAACGGAAATCGATAAGTGTGAATCTCGGTTCCCAATTTATATATGTATCTGTACATGTGTCAAGCAATTGAAGATTGTGCATGTTTACCCCGTCGTCAATTTATTCTCACTTTATGGTGTATCCAGTCATCAGAGCAACTGCAATTTTTTTTTTTTTTTTTTTTTTTTTTTTTTTTTCCATGAGCAAAATGACGGACAACTAATTGACGTTAGGCTACCAGTGAAGCATATACAATCTATGGAACTAAAGGGTATATGGTGCAGGCCATGCATATACCACGGATGTATCTTACATGCATAAGACTTACCTCTTGTTAGCTTTAAAGAGGCATTATTTAGTTTGATCTTGTGTACTCCGGTTTGGTTTGCTACAGACGACGGCATTGTCGAATCAAAATCCCGAAGCAATAACAGCAATGATGCATCATTTGGTCCTGAAAGAAAAGAAAACAGAAATCTATCTTCACATGTAATGTTTTTGCATTTGTCAATAAATAACAAATCTTATATTAATAAAAATTGAGCGAGATGTTTACCAATCCGACTATTAGATTTTCTACTCTCATCTCCAGCTCTCCTATTAACGTAAAGACCTGACGATTCCAACTTCTTTAGCTGAGGAATTCCATACCTCTGAGCTAGCCTGCTAATAGAATCTCCAAAGCTCGCTGGATATGCATATGTTCAACCTTGGACATTTTCTCTCTATGTAACCGAGACCTAAGTATCATATATCAATATTTCTCCCAAGAAAACGCTATGTTTCCAAAAGACTGAACAAATCTCCTCACTGCCTCAAACTACTTCCACTTTGAATACATTGCCACATTCATATACACCTAGATATTCACAATTAATGCAATCCCAAAGCTTTCTGCAGATTGGTTTCTTGTCTCTTAAGAATGTGGTAACCAAACCTCTATGACGCTTTCTACCTTCACATTAGCCAATTCCTTATAAGAAGACACATAAGAATTTTCTTTATATTAAAATATATTTTGCAATTTTTTTGGTTATTTATCCTCTAGCAACAGTAGCTACGTTTAATAATAGATTCGTCTCTTCTCTCTTTATCCCCACCAGTTAATTGTGGATGAGTATAACCGTGTGTGATTAGAATATGGGTTGAAGACACCTAAATTGAAGACAAAGTGGACTGCAACATAGAAAAAGCTTTCAAGTCAATGGAAAGGCAATGTATACAATTTTTAGTTCTATAGATATAAACTGATTTGAAATTATACAAGGATGTAAATCAGCTAAGTAAATTTGGGATATACTACAAAATACTTTTAAGGTACTCAATTGTTAAGAGAACAAGGTTGGACTTGTTAGCATAATAATTTGAAAACATACGAATGAGAAATATGAGAAGATTGGAGACTTTAGCGTTAAGCTCAGCTCCATATACAATAACTCACAAGTTTTAGGTAAACGTAAAGAGATTGAGATGTTTGCCTGATAAAACATTAATCTAAATTTATATTTTGACCACAAACTTACATAATTTTGATAAATTTAATTGGGTTTGTGTAGATCTGTTTATTCGTTAGATACAAATATATTTAGTACCTGATAAATATTTTTCTACAAATTTACTTAGGTTTTGGTACATTTGTTTAGTGTTCCCCATAATATTAACCATGTCTGACAAGGACTCTTGCAATAATATACTAGACCTTAATATACAAGTAGAGCTTAAACCGCGGTGTCCCCGGATTATTTTTCATTTTAGTTTAACAATCGAGAATTTATTTACAAAATAATAAGTGTTATAAATGAGTTTTTAAATTAGAAATGTCTTTGTTTATGAGATTTTAAATAAAGTAAACATTTTAAATCCTTGATTCAGGATCTCGTTTGAATTATACAATTTTGGAGGTAGGAGTTCAAATTTTGTTTGGAAGATCTTATTTGAATTTACAGTTATAGTAAGATTGGAATTTTGACTGATTTAATGGCACAAATTAACAATATTTAAGGTCATGTTTTTTTTTGGAATATTTTTAAGAGGCTAAGAGTTTAAATTTATCTTAAAATATATTGTTTGAATTATATTTGACATAATTTAAAGGCGACAACCACCAAAATAACCTCCAACCTAAAAAAAAAAAAGAAAGCAAAATAAAAATTGAACTTCAATTTGAGAAATTTAAATCACCAACTTTTTATGTTGGCAGTTTAAACTCACATTTATATTGATTAGGTCATCTAAACTACTCAAAATACTGGAAAACCAGCCGTTAATTATTATGAGTTACTGTTAACGTCTATTAATTCTTAAACTAAAAAACCTTAAAAAAAATAAATTCACAAGAAAAAGGAAATCAAATATGATTTAGCCTAATGGTATATCTATCGAAGCAAAGAAAATAGTTCTACCACGTCTCTTAATATTTGATATAGCCTCCAATGCTAATTATCAAAAAGGTACTCGAGCAAAGGGGAAATGATCTTTTTCCTCTTGGGTGAGATTAATGAGTGCGAATATGTTGATTCTCCAAGATGTCTTTCACTGGACCGCAACACCACGTCGGCGGAGGAGCGTTTGAGTTAACCTCTTGCGACACTATAACCAACAAAAATACTGCTATAAGTACTCTGCTTATTCCGTATCAAAGACAAAGTAATAAAGATCAAACGCATAGATAACACATTGATAATAACAGAGACACAATCACACTTGAGGCTGAGATAAGTAAATAAACAATAAGAATCATACCAAAATATCTTTTCTTGGTCGACCTCTCAGATTTTTGGGCGGATTCTTGACTCTCTCATTGGGACAAGTTGTCTTGGTATGACCTTCTTCTCAACACTTGGAGCATTTCATGATACATTTTCTCTGCTTAACTTGTTCTTGGTGGATAAATATTCATTAAGATCTTTCTTCCTATCATGATTACTTGGTCTTCCACGATTGCCTACTCTAAATGGTGGTGGAAGAACTCTTATCCTACCTAACCAAGGCCAGAATTTCATACCCTGGACAGGTCTGATTCCACGGCTGTATGTATGTCGCCACCTTGATGTTTTATAGTAATCAACAACATAATCATCAAAACTAATCTTCTTTGCAACGATCGGCATGTATACAGGGAATTCCCGTAAGCTGCTATTGCACACACCCACATATTCTCAAGTCCATGTCCACACTATATGTAACACCATGATGATCAATCTCGTGGCAATTTCCACACGCCATGTACCTTCTACAATCCCTTTCCTTATCCTTTGTCAATTCAATCTCAGCATATACCTTCTTAGTAAACTTTGTCTTCAACCTACAAGAAATAATAGCCCTCTTCCATTACGAATCATACACTGCCTCCTAATATCTTCTAAGATGTCGAGTAGTGTTTTTTTCCTTGCTTCCTTAATGGTTTTATCGAATAACTCACATATTTGTTGAACTTGTCATTCCAGCATGATCCTAATCTGAAGAATGCTCTAGACCATGTTGAAGGATTTTGGAGAAGAAGAGTGTCATGCGCACTGTTGTTGTACTTCTTACGTACTTCTAATTCCTCATCATACTCTCCTTTTGCGTAACAGTGTGCTATTATCCAGAACATATGCTCTAATTCAGGATCCTTACTATCTCTATTCCAATTAGATCGAATATTTCTTGCACACATACCTGTGTTTTAAGTGGCGCATGGCGCTCCAAAGCAAAGAATTTAGAGCCATGCGCCTTGAGTCATGGCGCTCCAAGGCGCTAGCCTTATGGATAAGACGCATTCAAACATGGGTTAGTAATATAGAGCTAAAGAGGAACTTAGAAATGCATTGATAGATCTCCCGTGGGAACCAAAATTAGCTGTGTCGATTTTAGTGAAACGGAGGAAAGCAAAGAAAACCTTATTTTCCTTGACGTCCGGATTCTCTGCGAGAGCCAACAACAATTAATTGAATAAAGGTGGAAAATATGAAAAGACAACAAAACCAATTTATTGAAATAGTAGATTTTCTTTTTGAATTCTTATAAGAGCGTTGCAATCTTTAGAAAAGATATAAAAGCTTCGGCTACAAGAGCTGTCAGTGAGTTCCTAGTTCAAGCCGCCTAAAACCTTAAGTCTAGCTGAGTCGCAGCTCGATAAAAAAAAGATACGAAAAAGGTTTTGTTAAATTCGGACTGAACCTTATGAAAGGCTGCCCACATACCCTTTTTGAGGACTAAGCCGAACGTAGTTCAATTAAAAAGAGTTGATCAAGAGATCGTACTGCCTGTGTGAGTTCATCTAGTAATCAAGTGCAAATCATAGAAACGAAGCATGTCGAGAATAATGCCTACAGTTTCTAAGTGCAAAGAGTTCTAGACCTAAAAAGCCCTCCTTGTACTCCTCGCCTGGGCTCGCTTATATGTTCCTTAAAAGTTGGTCGTCTTTCCTTTTCTGCCCTTGATTCGAGTTTATCTTTTTTGTCGAAAACTTTCTCATCCTCTCGATCTTCATGATTATCTTGGAAACTTGACATATATATTTTTTCCATTTATCTTCTATGGAAATCTTGTAAGCAATCATTGTAGTCGGGCTCATTTTCGTCTAAAATTGCAAGTGAGCCTTTATCACGTTTTAGATCCTTTTGGGCTGTTTTGCGATTTGAACGATTTTTACGATTTCTTTCTGAGAAATCGCCTTTCATATGGTTATAAGATGCTTTTTCCTAAAAATGGTAAAACCGATAGTATAGTCGACATAACAATGGTATTCAAGTTAACAATTACCATTTTATATGATTGCCCAAAGTTTCACGAAAAGACTAGTCTTTGCTATCTTTGTCGCAAAACTTCAAGGGAAAGTCCAATCGAGAAAAAAAAGAAATTACGTAGAAAAGACCCAAAACAGAGAGTGAAAAGGAGAAGGTGGTGTAGTCGCCCACAGGTGAATAGAAGTTGTATGTGTCTAGTCACCCACGGGAGACTTAACTTATCAATGGTCTAGTTGCTCGTGGGTGACTACACATGGTGCGTGTCTATTCACCCACGGGCGACTAGGTTTGATAACGGTCTAGTCGCCCGTGGGCGACTAGACATTGTGCCTAGTCACCCACGGGAGACTAGACTTGTTATCGGTCTAATCGCTTGTGGGCAACTAGAAATTGTGTGTGTCTAGTCGCCCGTGCGCGACTATACATTGTGTATGTTTATTCTCCCATGGACGAATAGATTTGGAGGAAATACGGTTGCCCCTACGGTTGTGAGGGTGAGCCAATATGGCTTGGTTTGATGGCCGGGCTGAGATATAAGACGATGAGAAGTTTGGATGCAATGGTTCCTCTTTTTCTTTGTTGATAGCTTTCTGTACTATTTTGTTTTGTTTATGGAAGATTATATTTTAGATTACAACATAATGTTCTTCCGCGAAAACTTTCCTAATTTTTTCTGACGAAAGATTGTTTCGTTAAACTCGTCATTTATCGCAAAAACGTTAACCTTCCACCAACAACATTTTTCCATCTTTTCATACTTGGATATAAATTCTCTTATTCCTTGGCTGGGATGAAATATAGGCCATTTTGTTCTTGTTTCCTTATAGATTATTTGCCTAAGGTACAATATCTCGGAGGATTTTAGCCGTTATTTTGATGTGACCGATTTTGACCCCAAATGTTAGACCACCAGCTCGTAATATTTTACGTGTAATTTCTTACGAGGTAGTGATAGGTGGAATCAATGGATAAAATAATCCTTTGGCGAAACCATTTTTTTCTTCTGAAAGTTGAAGGGTCGCCTTACTCTCCTAAGAATAGAATGCATTGAAGGGATCAAGCCTTTCGTAGTTTATCTTGGAGTTAAGGTCTTACGACATTATTTCCAGTAAGACCTTTACGGTATGTGTCGTGTAGATATGTATCGAGCATGTTGATGCAGATGGCACTATGTATTGAACCTTGGTCAGCCTCGAGACTAGCCTTGTAGTCTATTTGTTTTGGATTCATGAAGTCATGGGTTGTCTCCTTTTAAAAACGTATAGAGTATCCATACGCGAAAATGAGATAAAAATATGAGTTGTCATCTCATTATTACGCTTAACAGATCTTGATACTTGTCGTTGTTTAAGATTATAATATCCAAAGGCTTGTGTTTGAGAAGTCTCATAAACGTAGAGACATGTTTTGGAATCGCGTATTGGTTCAGTAGTATGCCTTGAGATGTTTGAGACCAGTGTGTTGGGTTTATGGCAAAACCTAGGCCTAATAACGGTTTAGAGTTTGCGATGACTATTTTGGCTTACATTACCCATAACATTTTCTACCTGGTTCCGTCTCGATATCAAAGTCTACGATAAATTCTCGGCTTATATGACTTGCACTGATCGGGAACTAAGCATCTCTTCAAAAAAAACTTTGAAGTCGTCTGGAAGTGCTAACCAAAATTTCAAATTTCTTTTATAGCGCGCTATTATCCTTGTCTCAAATGTATTAGATCTATCTCTGTGGGAAGAGAAGGTTTAGTTTATTTAGGACGTTTAGAGTTTTTTGTGATCAACAACAAACATGATGGTAGATGTTACTGTATTGAATCGTCGCAAAGGACACGTGGTTGTGAAGAAGTTAGAGCATATGACTGTTTGGTCTTCCAATATGGTGTTTTATCGAGGAATGTGCTAAAGTCGAAAGACGGTTCTTTAGGCGTCTGCGACGTCTCGCAATGCTGAAGATTGTTTTTTCTTTCACATGCCGTATTTCATGCTCGAAATGTTCGCAAGCTTGAAGATGATATGCGGTGTCGCAAGGGTTTTGTTTTAACCCTAGGACAGATAAACGTTTTGGTTTGTTTGTGGATGTTTCCAGAGAAAACTGTCATTTCTGTTTGGATATTAAATTCTTCAATTTTGATTGAGGAGTTAGGACCAAGGGTTCACGTAAATTTACCCCTGTGAAGAAGCGTCTTCCTTCACAGTGCTTTGTGAAGAGTTGGCCTTTCGAGATTAATTTTAAGTATTTTTTATGGATGTTTCGTAGAGCTTGAGGAGATTTGTTACAAGTGTTTCCTTACATGCCGCATTTCATGGATAAAAGGTTGCGGGGTTAGAGTGAATTGTGGAGTATATAGAACTTGATCGAGTTTCATAATCGTCACTTGGCGTCTAGACAAATCACGGATTGTCATCTTGCTGTTAAGTGATTGGATGGAGCGGTGGTCGCTCAAATGTTTTGGCCCGGAGTAAAGACTGGTTCGGGCAGATAGCCAAGGACGTTGTAAGTCAAGGATTAGACCATGAAACTTTCATGTTAACACTAAAGTCATGTTAGTTCACGATTGTCCTTAAAAGGGGATGCAACATTGTGGTTCGGGCTTTACGAGAAGGCGTAGTTTTCCGAGGGCCAATGGCCGTTTCTCGAGATTGATAGGCCAAGTATGTCAGATTTTTCCGTGTTAAGATGGCAGATGGTAGTAGAAACGATTTCTCACTTTAGGTTTCAGTTATACTATGATTTTTTCGTAAAGTGTTTTCTTTACTCTTACGAATATTTTTTTTTTATCTTTCTCTAAGGAAGATGAAGCCTAAGAGGCTTGATAAAGAACCCATGCGATGTAAGTTGCGGGATGTTTTTCTGCTCGAATGTAACCGGGGTGAAGGAAGGACAAAAGCCAGTGAGCCGCATGGATGAGGATTCAGATTTGTAAGATTATAGTGCAGAGAGATAAAGTTTAGATGGTCGCCCAAAGTCAGATCATACAGTTTTATTTTTAGCTATTCGAATAAGATTTGTTCGTAAAACATGTTATATTAATCTTTGAACGTTGTTTTGTATGACTAGATTTGACTATACGAACGATTTTTTCATGTAAGTTTCAAAAGTAGGGCTTCTAATAGAAGTGAGTAGAGTACGTTTCTCACACACGTGATGTTTTCGAGCGATGATTAGGTTTTACTCATTCGTATTTTATATTGCAAAGTCATTTTGCATGATACCAATCTTGTTTTCTTGAAGACTGTTTTGTATAAATTTTTTAGTTATACAAAGGTAATGGGTGATTGGCGCTTTGTATGGAAATGTTAAAGTAGCAATAATTCCGTAGATTTTTGAGAAACGTTCCCGCTTTGATTTCGATCCCTTGGTGAAAGTTGCTTGTGTCACTCATGGTGTTTTATTGAAGATTATTTCGTTATGATCTAGTTGCGAAATTTTTTTGTATGTTTCTTGGGTATGAATAGGTCAACCAGCGTAAATGTAGTCAAAAAGTAGAGGGGAAGCGTTTCGTTTGTTGTGCTCACTGCTACATGTGTTCTCAATTTTGCTTTGCTGCAAATGTTTTTGATAATTTTCCATGACTCACTTGGTTCAACGGAAACTGAGAGCAATGTTTTGATGCTTGAAGATTTCTCGTATAATTTTGCCTCTAATATGAAACTAGTTTTATTAAGTCGAAAAGGTTTTCAAGACTTTGTCTAATCGTCGAGTTCCATTCTGATGTTGGTACAGATTTTCTGAACGCATGATTACGACAAGAGATGTTGTATAGTCCTCAAGATTATGTTCATGATGGTTTGGATACATTTCTAGTGTTTAAACGAATCTTAGATTTTTATTTTCTTTTGGGACGATTTTGATGAGGCATCACATTGTTTAAATGTTTTTCTGCCTACTGCTGCGTGAGTTTACTTTGTCGAAAGCGTTTTCTTGATACCGAGGCAAAAAGTGTTTAAAGTATGGGAGTATAAGAGTATAGTATACGTACCTTCTCCCTCCTTTTTTACAAAAGAAAATGGCTGAATCAATATTTTTGAAGGATTGTGTACCATTTTTCTTTCGAGGATTGGGATGATCACCAATCTGAGTCGATTTAATGACGACATTGGATTGTGACTTGGTGGTTTTCAGGTTTACGACTTGGAATATTTGAATTTTGAGAAACTATCTAGGAACGAGTTAGTTTTAAAATGACGTTCGAGTCTTTAGTTCTTTCTTTCTTCAGGAAGCAAACTAAGTATGAGTGGCAATCGTTTCTCATTTTTTGCGAGAATTTAGATCGGATTGTAAGATGTGCCTGAACAATTAAGGAAAATCGAGAAAGGGAAAATCCCATAAGACTTAGTTTGCTAGACTATCCACCTAGATTTTAAGTTCCTTAAAGTTTATAGTAATCTTCTAAGCGTTTTTATCTCTTAATACTTTCCTACAAAAACTCCAAGTCTTATTTCAAAATTTATAAAGTCGGACATACCTTAGTTTCCTCGAAGATTCATGTTTGTCTCTGTTTAGCTATCTCATTTCCCCTTCCTCTTCTCTTGTTTTCCCACCCCTTACGGATATTAGAATATCGATTTTTCCTGGATTTATTTTTTGTTCCTGGCCGCATATAGGCTGAAGCCTGTCTTGCGGTTTTGGTTGGTGATCCATATTTTACCGAAATGGGTTTCAGTCTCCGTATCAATGTTTTTACAATAAGTACCTCGTAGAAAGTCATTTCGCGCTTATGAGGTCGGAGAGAGGGGACGGTGAGACCATGGATAGATGCTGATGGGAAAAGTTCACTTCTTAGATCACGGTTCATCTCTTTCCTACCCCGAGAGTCTTTTTGTTATTGAGTTTAGTTTTACAAAATTTGTTTAGTAAAATGTTGTTGACCTTTATATTACGAAGCTTATTCCGAAAATGTTCTCGATTTTAATTTTACGAATGCTGTTTCGTACAGATGTTTTGGAGTTTGGATATACGAGAGCCAGTTTTTGGAAAACTCACATTTTCCAGCTGTTCAAAAAATTTAGTTTCCGCATTTTATATCCAAAAACTATTGCTGCGATTAGCTTAATCCACGAGAGTAAACTCAAATCAGAATTTTTATAATTTCTGTGGGATTGATCTTAGGAAGTTTTGCATAGTTTTTCTGTAGTAAACTTAGGTGACAATCATCGAGAATTCACTGAATGTGTTACTATATTAAACACGCTTGAATTCTTACAAAATCTTAGGTTTCAGAAAACGTTTTAGCAGTGAAGGATACAATCTCCTGTTTCGCTTAGTTTAGTCTTCGTCAGCCGTTTTAGGTTTCGAGAGATTCAAAAGAGATCAACTTTGTTTCTTTGAAATTATTCGAAAGAAGTACAGCAGTGGGGGACATGTACCTAATTTGATGTGCTTCCTGTTTCGGTAAATAATCTAGGGTTTCTCCGCGATTCCTGATAGAGGAAGTTTTATTTTTCAGAAAAGTTTTCGGAAACCGTCTTTAGGGCTAACCCTTATATGTTGAGATTTCTCCAACTAGATAATGAGAAAAATTTTACTGGGTTTGACAGATTTTATTGTTTCCTTTTCTGTTTAGAGAGAAAAATCGTGAACTCGTTGCGGTGCTTTTTCTGTGGCGAAAAATCGCGACTAGGTTTTTGATTTTCTCTAGCACTGCGGCGTTTGCGTAAGCGTTGGCCATAGGAGAAGTCATTCATGGAGTGATTTTACTAGCATTGTTGCAAGCTGCGAATTTGTTTTTCATATTTCCAGATATCGTTTTGATCAGGCGTTTTATGGCCATAACTTAGAGTTATCCGCCCCCCCTCCTTCTATTTCCAAACTGTGGGAACCAAAATTTGCATTGTTGATTTTAGTGAATGATGGAAACCAAAAGAAAATCTTACTCTCCTTGAGGTCCGGATTCTCTGCGAGAGCCAACGAAAAGTAATCGAATAAACACGGAAAACATGAAAAGCAACAAATTTTTTTTTATAGAAATAGAATATCTTTATTTCGATTTCGCGTAAGAACGTTATGATGTTTAAAATGTATTAAAAAAGATTTGGGTGCAAGAGCTGTCAGCGAGTTCCCTAGTTTTAGACTCCTAAAACCTTAAACCTAGTTAAGTTGCAGCTTGATAACAAAAGATGAAAAAAGATATGAAAAAGATTTTGTTGATTTTAGACTGAACTTTATGAAAGGCTGCATACGTACCTCTTTTGAGGATCAAACCAAACGTAGTTCAATTAAAAAGTGTTGAACAAGAGATCAAACTGCTTGTGCGAGTTCACCTAGTAACCAAGTGCAAATCATAGAAACGAAACATGTTAAGAAAATTGCCAATGGTTTCTAAGTGCAGAGAGTTCTAAGTCTAAATATCCCTCTTTGTCCTCCTCGACTTTGTGCCCTTATATATGCCTTCAAGGTCGTCCGTCTTTTTTTTTTGCCCTTGATTCCAGTCTATCTTTTTGTGGGGAACTTCCTTATTCTCTCGATCTTCATGATTATCTTGGAAACTTAACATTTATTTTCTGTGGAAATCAATTAAACCATCATTGTATTTGGGATCCCTCTCGTAGAAAATTGCAAGTGGGCCGTCATCGGGTTTTATAACCTTTCGGGTCATCTTGCATATTAAACTTATATTTTTGATAAATCACCTTTCTTATGGTTATAAGATGTTTTCTGTAAAAATGGTAAAACCAATCTTATAGTCGAGGTAACATTGGTGTTCAAGCTAACAATTACTGTTTTATATGCTTGACCCAAAATTTTAACGAGAAGACAAGGCATTGCTATTTTTTTTCCAAAACTTCAAGGGAAACTCCTAGTGAGATGAAATAAGTACTGACATAGCAAAGACCCAAAGGAGAGAGTGACGAGGAGAAGTTGGTCTAGTCGCCTGTGAGGGACTACGCATGGTGCGTGTCCAGTCGCCAGTGGGCTACTAGACACTGTGTGTGTTATAAGTCTAGTCGCCCACAGATGACTAGACTTGGAGGCTATGTGGTTGCCCCTACGGTTGTGAGAATGAGCCAATATGGCTTGGTTCGAGGGCAGGACGAGATAAATAGGATGATGAGAAGTTTGGATTCGATGGTTTTTCGTTTTCTTTGTTGATAGCTTTGTACTACTTCGTTTTTGTTACAACAGTTATCTCCATAAGAATTTTCTGAAAGTTGTTGTACTGAAGATTATCTTATAGATTACACCATGATGTATTTCTGCAGAAACTTTTCGAATTTTTTTTGACGGAAGATTGTTTCATAAAACTCGTCATTTATCGCAAAAACCTTCCACAAGAACGTTTTTCTTTTCTTTTCATGGCTGGATAGAAATTATTTTATTTAATAAATAGAGAAGATAAGAGAGGAATTGTGTGTCTTATTTAATGATAATTGGATCATTTATATATGATTACAATAGCTTGGGGATCAAACTTAGGGAACAAGTAGATTTGAAAATTAAGTAAATCTAGTACTTTCTATAAGGTACGTCACATAATATTCATAACATTCCCCTTGATGTCCATTATTCCGAAGTGCTTTCAAAACGACGTAGAAGATGCCTCCTTAAAACCATAATTAAGGGAAAAAGAGTGCAACACATAATGACTTCCCCCATGTATATATATTTCATGATCTTCGAGACGACGTAGTGCCATAAGATAAACTAACTTCTTAAAGTAGTGGTGGTTAGCGCCTTGGTGAACAATTCAGAAAATTGTCACTTGAACAAACTTGTAGGATAGGAATATCACCATTCTTCTGCAAGACATGTGTCTTGAAATGCTTCACGTTGATTCTTGATTAAACTCATGATCTCAAAGGATTTAGAAGGGTTATAGACTTTTATCTTTGATATTATAATATCCCCCTTGGGTGTCTATCATTTGTTTGTTCTTTGTTACATCATTAAAACCTTTTCAAGGAAAACTTAGTAGGATAAAAACCATGATAGGAAAAAGAGTACAACCACAGACACTCTAACATTTCTTTCCATGGAAGCAATATTTTCACGATATGCATTCTAGTATAATATATGTCTTTTGAGAATTGAGTTTAAACATAATAAATTCTTTTGATTTTTGTTATTATATTTATGTTTTTAGTCTTTTGGTATATAATTCTCCTTTGACATAGACAATAATTTATTGGTCTATTTGGAATTCAAGCCAAATCTCTTTACATACAGTAGTCTAACTATTCATTTTTACATACAAGTTTTTTCATGCTCTTACTATAAAAATTACTATTAAGACTTTGTTTCTTGTCATGTGAAATCATATTTTCAGTCATAAAAATATTAGTAACTTGCTCAATAGCACTTTAAGTATTGTAATTCAAGACCAAACATAGGCATGCCTTCTAATATATCCCATGAAAGCAAATTTGTTTTAGTTCAATCAAATAGCTAGAATTTTTGGGAGAATGATTTTGACATCATCAATCCTTCATGGATTTTATCTTATAGGAATTCTAATTTTCTAGTGGGTCATATACTTGAAGTTTTCCTTTACTACCAGACTGATAAGGAACTTGAAAGTAGTTGCATCTACCATATGACTTTATGTTTATTAATAATCAATTTTATACTGATTTTTCTTTTGTGCAACGACTCATTAATTTTCCACTTATTTTACATCTTTTGTGTATGGAGTCAAAATATCTCTTTCACAAGAGTTTCTATCTTTGTTTATTACTTTTTTTTTTATTTGGCCAATAATTGTTTTGCTGTACACTTTTCAATAGACTTATTTCATGATTCTTTTTCTCATTTATCATATCAATTGCTATTTTGTATGCATAAATATCATTGACGTCAATTTGCTTATTTGTTCCATTTTATTTTATACATGACATAAATTATTGAGATCTCTTTATTGTCTATGGTACCTGAATTTGTTTAAGTCATGTTTGATGCCTCTTCTGGATATCATTCAAAACTCTAGCTAGAGCCTCATTTTGACCATTTTCAATATATATGCTCCTTTTAATTTACGAGGATTCTTATCCTTGGAACCAATATGTCTACAATGCTTCAGGCGTGATTAGCAGTTTGATATCGTTCTTCAAGAACATCAACTATTCATGGAGCATTTACAGCTGGTAATGTTACTTGATCACTCTATTTATATGGGTCAGCAAATGTATCTAAAAATTCAATAGTGGAATTATCTTTTGGATTTCTATTTGATATTCTTTTTGGTCCGAGGATCAATGATAATTCATATCAACTCCTTTTTTTGCAGCTGTTTATTTTCTCCCTCTTATGTTGGAACTAGTTATTCACTTTTAGCATTCATATCAAGCCTTGCTTATATCCTCCATGGATAGCTCTAGATTTTTAAGTATCAATGGAGATTCATATCCAACATACGTTTCCAAACTTATTTGGAAACCCATCTTAATTAAAGCTCTGTGGTGGAGCAATTAGAATGTATATCGCACATCCAAGATTCTTAGATGGAAAATTGTTGGTTTCTGACCCAGTACCAATGACGGGGAGAACTATTGATTACTTGTTGGTTTGATACGAACTAGTGTTGCCCAAAATTTTTAGCACTTATCCCAGTGAATTTGCTATAGTCGTCAAAGACTTTAAAAAGTAAATTCACCAATATTATAAAATACATAGTGGGTGATTAGTCCACTAACATCTTCTTTATTTATGCCAATAACTTCTTTTGGCTGGTGAAAACCATATTATCCTTTTATCTTGTTAGTAAGCAACATATGTCGAATCATTCGGAAGAATCATCTTGTTCTTCAATGACTATTCATATAAATTTTAAGTAACTTTTCGCATCATTCCTGCACCTAAATGGTCTAACTGGTTCATGCCAAATATTTGGTAAATATTTGTTTACTATATATTAATCTTCATTACACTAATATTTGTGTAGTACAATCTATAAGAGGATTTAGATACTTTCTCTAAAACACTTTTTCTGTCTTGAGAAAGATTTCTGATTTGAAATGTGTATAACATTTCTTTTGCTTATTGTCTCAACATAAACTGTCTCAAAATCCCACATATTTACTTTAAGAAGGATTCGTCAATAGTAGTTTTAGTGTAAACATAATCTTCTGGATTTATCATAAATTGAGAGATTCTTTAATTCTTCCCCTCGAGATGATAACACTATGAATTTT
The DNA here is from genome assembly GCA_932364175.1 of Eruca vesicaria subsp. sativa. Classification (NCBI taxonomy): domain Eukaryota; kingdom Viridiplantae; phylum Streptophyta; class Magnoliopsida; order Brassicales; family Brassicaceae; genus Eruca; species Eruca vesicaria. The sequence continues at coordinate 5,655 of CAKOAT010977376.1, read as the reverse complement.
GTTAATCTCGACTGAATCTAATTCTAGAATCAACATATACCCTACATGGATCATGTATTCTTTTCTTAAATCCTTTCAACTTTTGAGAATAATTAATAAGAATATAGTACATTAATGTTCTCTTTTGGAGCATTCATATATATCCTCTACTTGAAAATAAGCTTTATACTAGCTTGTATTGTACTCGCAATAATTTCTTTCATCTTTTGAATTCTATCTCTTCTTTATTACCATCATCATTTTGTCAACTTTAAGTGAGAATATGAGTTTCTAAAGAGAAACTCATTGGTCTTCACCATAACCATATATCTATCCACATTCACATTTACAACACCTTTTTATTTTCACTTTCTTTATCAATATTATTTGTATGGATTTTCATTCTCAGACTGTCAAATTCTCTTTAAGAAAATGAATCATAACAAATTAGATGTGATTTATGATCTTACATCAACAACTCATTATTTTTCTGACTCTAAAGGAGACAAGATACAAGTATAAACTTCTGTAATCCATTTTCTGAATCGTGTGACTGTGTCTGCTAGACAACATTACTTGTGTGAAAATATATATTCTTTAATATCTTTGCATCATTGATATTCTCTCAACAAAGTACTCATTAACAGACTTTTAGATGCAAAAATCCATAATGAGTTTTGGATAATCGCATTTTGGTGATTATACTTTTTTGGAATTTTTTTTTTCAAAACTGATGGAACTTTTAAGGTCAAGTCTTAAGCTGAAAACTGATATCACTCAAATTACCGTAAGGAGTGACTTTACTCTCTCAAAAAGAGGTTCACCTATAATACTTAGGGATGGATGTGGGAGTCGATTTCACCCAACTGTCAAATAAATCGTAAAAAAGGAAACTTCGGGAAAACCCTAAGTTTCCAGAGGAACCGGCTATCTGCGAGAACCGCACAACAAAGATTAAGATGACTAAAACACTTAGAATAAAAACGAAAATAAGAGAGATTGAAAGCAAGGAGGTTCTTATTCCGAATCTGCGTAGAACTGGT
>CAKOAT010976265.1:109351-136956 GCA_932364175.1 Eruca vesicaria subsp. sativa | reverse complement strand
ATCGAACGAAAGTAACCCACCAACAATTGTATGCTTAAATGGCTCTATCAACCATAAAAATTTTGCTATCAAAAGCTTGGGTTTTTGGTATGAATATGGAGACAAAGTGAAGGAGATGTTGTTTTTAGTTCATAACAATTGAGAAAGAGAGTATGAGTATCGATTTTAAGTGCATTAAAAGCTTCAAACCTTGGTTGTAGAAGGTTGTTGGGTTGTACAAGGTTGTTGGGAGTATTCATGGCAATGGCAATGTTGTAAATACTTGAAGATGATGAGGTTGAGAGGGTAAAAAGGCCATTTTCGAAAAAAAAAATTAATGGCATTTTTGTAAATAAAATGAAGATGTGGGGTGGATAGGACAAAAACAAGATGAGTTAAAAGAAGAAGTTATTTTTGTGTTTGACTATGAGTTTTGAGTTAATTTTGCAAAAACCCCTTGTTAGAATTAAGGATTTTATAGGGCTTTGATGAACTTGTGATTCTGCTAGGGTAATTCATTTTCTCCTTCATTGGGGTTGTTCTTACTGTTTGTTCTAGAGTTATTCACTAGAACTTGATCTTAGGATAATTGGAATAAGACTAATATCATGATCTGAATCCTTCTTAGCTAGGTTGTTAGACAGAACGATAGTTGGTCTAAATAACTAAGCGAACATATAAAATTGAATCTTAATGCATGTCTAGAGAAATTGGTCGTGAAGCGAGTGTTGGCCTTCAAGGATCAAGACTTAGACAGTTCGTTGCAGCGAGAGTCGGACGACTAATAATTGAATTTGAGTTCTAGGATTGAACTTAATAAATCCTTAACAACTATTGATCTGAGTTTTGATTGTCTGTTTGATTTTCGTGGATCTAGTGTTTTTCCTATCTGTCTACAAACCGATCTCTTGTTCTGTTTGACTTACTGATTTATATCTTTGTTCTAGTTTTACAAATAAATGATAGTCTATTGTGTGATCTATGTGCATTGTGGAATTGATCCCCAAATAATACAATCGATCTCTTATTAGAGAGATTGCTCTTGGGGTAATTTGAACATATAAAATTTGGTTCGTTTGTCGGGAGTGTTTTGATTCACTATTAGACTAGGTGAAAATATGTTGTCTAAATCTTATTTTTCTTTGTTAATTATAAATTTTCTTGTTATTTTAGGTGCATGTCCATCAATACTACAAGTAAGGAAAGTGAGCTCTTTGACCATTAATGTCGCTCATATACGCTCATCGAAAGTGTAATATGTTGTTTGAATCCACTTGTTAATGTTTGTTTAGGGTTAAGCTCAAACAAAAGTTTAGAAAATTAGATTTGTTAGAGAAAGGTTAGTGACCCCTTTTATTTTGTTAAGCGAGTATGGCATGTAGTTAGATATCTAGATGAATCGATGTTAGATCAATACCGCTTCCATTTTCTCTTGGTGACATTTTTTTACATTCTCTGTGACATTTGTTTGATGGCATTACACTCGATTTATTTCAGTTACTAGATTTATTGATTATTAGATGTGCTTTTGATTAATAAATTTAAATATTGTTTAATGGTAGTTATCTATATTATTAAAAGTGAAGAATAAAAATAAGATACTCCTTAACTTATTAACAATGACATGCCATTGAAATTATTAATTAATCTTTCTTTTAAGATTATTTGTCTTTTCATATTTAATCATTGTATTTATAAAATAAAATTTTAACTAAAAATCATGCAATCATAATTAATAACCTAGCTTTTAGTATTATTTGTCTTTTACTATTTTATTATATATATATATATATGTGTGTTTGAAAATAATTAATAAATCTAGTTTTAAATAGTTAATGAAATAATATTTTTTAAACTATATAATTATATTTTTATTATTTATTAGTAATAAATAAAATAAATTTTACACAAAAAGAATTATTTATATAACATATGGATTAATATATAAATATATTATCTTACGTATATTTTCATATAAATAATAGTCCAATGAAGATTTATTAAGATAAATGTTGAAAATATAAAATATTGGATTATTATCATATTAAATCATTTAATTTTATGTAGTTACCAAAATTTGAAAATTTAAAATTTAAAATTTTTATTTTTATTTTGAAAATTAATTTCAAAAATTAAATAGCGAAAATCGGGATTCCTATTTTCTTAAAGCCATGGGGGGCACTTCCGAAGGAACAAAGAAGCTCAACTGTAAGGAGAAGTGCTTTATCAACTCGACTAGGAGGGATTTAAGAAACCCATTGGAGATTGGCTCTCGAGGGCATGGACGGAGATGATGAAAAATGTACTAAGAAACTACTGTTTAAACAATTTTCATCATTTTTCTTCTCCATATTAATGGACTTTTCACTTACGTTATATAACCAGTTTCATCAGAAAAAAACTCAACGTATGTAAAGTGTTGGATGAACAAATCTAGTTTAGGAAAAGATACAAGCAGACAAAGATTAAGACCTAAGAAATGTTTTGGCTTAAAGCCCAAAATCTGGACAGAAATGAACAAAACAGACGTGACTCTACTACACCATTGATCCAATACCACCTTAACCCAAAAAGAGATCTGATCAGAAGATACAATAAAACTGTAAAAGTGAAGCAAGAACTTGACTGACACTGAAGAAGCATACGAAAATCATCGTGATGATTTTTTTCTCCATTGTGTTCTCCCACGATTGATCTCCTGACCATTTTCTGACAACCTCAGGATGTGCAAGAACTGGCTCCCATTGAGTCCTTGTTTGCTTGACGTGGCAGATCCGTTGGTCCCGGAAAGCTTTGAGATCGGGTGGTCAGGGATTTCAGAGGTGGTGAGTGAATCTACAATGTCATCTTGCTGGCATTCTCTTCTGTAATCAAGAGTTATAACTTGAAGCTCATGCGTATCAACGATTTCTTGAGGTATGCTCTGCCATTACCAAGGGAGCCAAACTCAACTTTAATAGTTAGCTCTTCAATAAATTGACCGAGGTTTTACTAAGTTACTCACCTCAAGCACCCATCCGATGTAGGTGACGTTATTCACATGCTGGTTCATGTCCAGATCAGCTCGCCGAGGCTTAAGCCCTAACATAGAATACTGAGCTGGATCTTCTAGTTTTGGGATTTTCTTTAAGCTGCTATTGTTCTCTTCTGGAAACGCTAGTCTATGAGAAGAACAAGAGGTTGAGATCCATATGGTAGATAACTGTTATTATAGTAATTATTGAAGGGAGCCATGATTCTTCACCTGGTTTCTCGAGGACAGAAAACCAAGTACTCGTCCCGAACTTCATCTGTAACTCTTTGAAGCCGCCTTGTGTCTTGATTCATCATTACCCACTTGCTGAGAGACCCAAGTAACATTTGTCAAACAAAAAAATGGCTCAGGTGATGGCAGAAAGGAATGCTGATAACAAAAGAATTATGAAGAGTAGCAAAGTTTTGGAATGCAAAAAGGGCAAACCTAGTAGCACGGCCAATAAGTTCATTTGTAGCAGAGTCCCTTAGAATCCAGTCACGTCTTGTACCAATCCTTCCTTCACTCTGGCACCATGTCTCTATCTCAACCACATCACTCCTGTTAACCAAATAAAAAAAAAAAAAAAGAAAAAGAAGTTAGAAACTCGGACCTCAAAAGTTTGAACAAAGTCAACTCCTTCTTACCAAGCTGGGTATTTGTAGATCTCAATGTGCATTCTTGCAGTGACCCAAATGAGATGCAATTTCCTCATGGTGAGTGTTGTCGCAAATCCATCGGTCGAGAATCCAACCTTCTGAACATGGTTACATGCCACCTCCTATATATATAAAAAATAACCACAAGAGACGGTTTAGCCACCAATCTATAGCATAGTGTCAAAGAAGAAACTAATCTCATGATTAATGAGCAAGATGTAATAATAAAAAAAAAGCAGGTAATTAGAAGGAACCTGTAAGAGATTAGCAATTGTCTCGACGGTGGCGGTTTTGTTAATCCCAACCTCATAGCTTCTAACAATGAACTTCTCTTTATATGAATAACCATCTTCCATCAATCGACCAGCTCTGAACCGATCCGCAACCGGACTGATGCTTCCCTGATCCGCGGAGATAACTGCCCTTAGAGGATCTAAAGCCGCCTTCCTTAGCTGAGAAGACGAGACAGCGATGGTAAGGCGATTAGCCGGAATGTAGAGGGAGGAATCGGAGAGAAAGAAGAAGGTTTGTAAGTGGTTTGTCGCATTACAAGAAAGCTTCAACATTTTCGATTCCTTGTTTTTTTGGTTTATAGAAGAAGAATCAGAGGGGAGGGATTTGTGTGTTTTGTATCTGTGGCTCGATAGTACCGAGGACGCTGGAAATTATCAAATTACGAAACTGCCACTGAAAAGCAGGTTGTTTCGCCAATTGGCAATTACTTAAAGTAGGCATGTAAGAAAAGGTTTTGGTTTTATTTTATTTCTCACCTGACCTCTTCACCGCTCTATTTCTGGCTTATACGTACTTTTATCGGTTGTCTGCAACTTTTAATATCCGTAAATTATATACCCAACACAGGCAAAAATGAGCACGTATTTTCAAAGTGTATCTTTAATAATTAAATACTAGCTGATATTATTAATTTTAATATCACAAATACTAGATCTAGCAAAATATATTGTCTTGAAAGGTTTCAAATCGGAAACAAAGTTAAAACCAGCCACAATTTTGTTCGGGTGAAAGTTTTGATATAGAAATCAGAGAAAATAGATGTGATGTTTCGATGCATTGTAAGTAACATATTTATATTAAAAAACCATACTGCAAAATGTGGGTTAATGACATAAAATTAAATTACCATAATTAAATATACTATTACTTATTTAATCTCACATAACTTACCTCCAAAACATTATTCAAACTTACCTTAAATTTAAAAACATAATTAAGTTTTCCTTTTGTGTGACAAAATTGAATACAATCAATAAAAAGAAGTTTGCTATTTGATTCCTAAAAGTTGAATTCATAATTTGACTTCTTTATACGGGGACAAGATGATTACTTAGAAGACCAAACATTTTTTTAAAGACCTATTTGTTTAAAATATATAAAATAAAAGATAAAATATAATAAATCAATTCATTTAACCAACAGACTTTTATAGGCAAATTTGTTTAAAAGATATAATCTAACTTAGATAAATTTTTGAGTAATATCAACCGTCTATACATAAACATAATTGATTAGTTTGTCTGTAATCATTTAACTTGTTGACTTGTTTGTTTGTAACAAAAAGCAGTCTTAACTTGTTTGCCAACTCCTTTAAAGGGAATGGATATAATCAACCATCAAACGCTACATTTTGACTCCTATAATTGGAAAAGAGAAGTCCTCCAATGGAAGGAAAAGTTTGAAGATGTCAGATTTCAGTGGATCAACCGAGATGGGAATAATATTGCAGATGAATTGGCAAAACAAATAATTTAAGATGATCAACTTTTTATGTTTCATTATTATGTACCAATGATGATTACACAAGAGCTTCATGTAGACTCTATATGTTCACTACAAATTTATTAAGGGCAATTTTCTCAAATAGATATTTTCACATTTTTATCACCAAAAACAATTATTAAAAACTCAAAAGAACATTCTATCTTTTTATTTATACATACAGAAAATATATAAAAGTAAAAATATTTATACAATTTCGAATTATATGTTTTCATATTCAAACTTTTTTATAAGAATTTTATTTCTCAAAATATTTTTATTTTTCAATTTTTTTTTCAAATTCAAAAACGCTTTTGAAACTATAAAATTTTAGAATTTATTTTCTATTTTGAAAATTGTTAACCTCACCTCCAAAATTTAATCACTTAACTCGAAACAAAAAAAAAAATCTAGAGTTCAGTTAATCCTTATGATTAGTTGATTCAAAAGGTATAAGAATATATCTATCCTTCGATAAAATCTTCTTTTTCACTTTTTTTCATTAGGGATTCTTTCTAAAAATAAAGTATAAGTGGCTATTCCAAGAAATTTCTCATTTAATAATAAGTATAATTTAAGTAAAAAAAATTACAAAATAATAAACAGTAATATAGGCAGTATATCAACCATTATAGCAGGTATATGTTACATATAAATTTTACCGAATTACAAAATGATTGTATTGATAATATGTTATAAAAAGACTTATAAATTGTATTGAAAAATATTTGTAAGGATAAAATTTTATACCCGTAGAAAAAAAATAATAGTGATATATGATAAATTACTATAGAGTGTACACGGTGTGGAACAGTAGAGGAAAACGACCAATCACGTTTAGTTCGACTGTTATCCAGCTATTCAAAAATGAGCTATGAAAATACCATATTGAGGTGAAATACTAGAAGTAATGCACGCATAGTGATGTGGACTGCATCTGATAAACGTTTACACAAGACTGACAAAGTTTCGATGCTCCATATTGACATTGTTTTTTCACGTTTATAACAAACTTTTAGTTATAAAATTATTATTTTTGGATATAGCGAAAAAACCACATAGTAATATCACATAACTGTTGAATATAGCGACACCAAATTCAACAACCACAACCAGCCAAAGCAAATCTAAGAAGTGAACATTTTGTAGGTCAACAAACAAAAAGGTGAAGGTTCCTCTTCAAAGTCATCCAAAACCCGGAATTACGTCGACGAAATAAACAAACCAGCTTTCGAAACTGATTTTTATCGGATGTCAAGATTTTTCTTTGTTCAATCTTGGGAAGAGTTTCTGTTCTTCAGCTTTCTTTTTAGCAAGGGCTTCTTCGTCGAGAATTTGTATAGGAAACCACACAGGTAACGTGATTGAATCTATGTTACGCACCCTCTCTAATAAAGGTTTTGATCTAAGGCTAGCATAATCAAATGCTGTGCCAAACGTAGCAAAAGCTATAGAGTATCGAAACGCACCACGAGGTCCTCCTGCAAACACACAGTGAATATGTCCTATACTGTTAGTTTCAAGGTCAACAAAATATGTACAACGATCCATTCAGCAACGAGAAAATGAAGTAATATATTTAGCACAGGTTTTAAGTAATGAAGTTGAAGTAAGAAAAAAGCACATCCTGTTAGTTAGTTAGTATCAGAGATTAAGACAAGCAATTCTTCAGAGAGTTTAAGTTGAGAGAATAGAGAAAACAAACCTTGAAGTCGTCCTAATAACGCACCAGTGAAAAGACCACCGATGGCTGAATTCATTAAATCATCGTCTTGTGATTTTCTAGTTACTTTAACCAATTCACGAACCCCTGGAGAAGGGAAAAGATTTTGTGAGGTAGAAAATAACGAGTCTCATAGTCCAAGCAAGCAGAGAGGTTTTTAGTTACCCAAATAGGAAGCAGCAACGATGGCAGAATTAGTAGCATAGGTAGCTGGTATATTGGGATGAGCTTTCCTACGTTTTGACAATAGTCCAACTCCTCCTCCACTTACTCCTGCATTGGATACATTCAAAATCTCAGATCAATCTGTGATCCCCAAATCTCTAGCATTATACTTCTTGCACTTTCCATACATCTAAGCAACAGAGAAAAAAACACAGTGATGTTACTGTAATCTAGGCCCTTATAAGATAGTATAAAGCTGATATCTTTATCCATACACTAGAAGAGAACACATTTCAGATTTACAACCAATCGTTCTGTCATCCCTCAAAAAAGGGCTCTGAACAAACAACGATAACTTAAACTATGTAAAAGTCTAGGAAAATCTCAACGTATCATTTCATTCTCTACGATTCCCAAATACCTAATTTCAACAAAACACATTAAGTCTTTTTTTTTTTTAATCAAAAAACACATTAAGTCTAAAACCCTAAAAAAGATAGACATTATCAAAACAAACACAGTTAAGAATTACAATCAATTTCTGTAAGCTAAGCTTCTCTGCTTGCTTGGTTCTAGTTTCTGGAAATAATAGATTCTAGGAATGAATTTCAATGCCGAAAATAGGATAACTTAAAAGATCCAAAAGCAAGGGTGGAGAGGTCGAAACCTGCGAGAAGAGTGGGGATCAGTAAACGCTCCGATAAGGAAGGCGGCTGCTCGATCTTCGACGTCGCCTCTTCTGAGAGTTTCGGATCATCCGACTCCATTTCCCCCACTCCAATTTCTGTTGTTGACTCGGGTTGGTTCACCCCGCAATTATATTTTGCACTAATCAGCCTTTAATGATTTTAATGTTCCTTTTTCGCATAAGTTTTGTTCTAAATTTAACAAAATAGCCCAAACTAAGTCCCATTTCACCATAACCCACTCATCTCTCTCTCTGATAGCCCCTGTCAAAGAGAAGCCACATGCCTGGAGACTGGTGCGGTTTCGATTTGGGCTTATTCATTAAACTGTCGCTACCCATTAGCCCTGGGCATTTCGGTATTTTTTTCGGTTTAGAGTAGGAACCATTGGGTACCCAATATATCATCTAAACCATTCCTATATCCAATAGGTATTTGTGAGATTTCGGCTCTTTCGATTAGGTTCCCGTTTGGTTTCAGTTCGGTTTCGGATATCCATTTAATATGTGAATCATATATAAATATATATATAATATTAGTTAACATGTTAATTTAAATGGTATGATGCTTACATGCTTACATATCGTTAATCCAACAAGAGTTCTAATCAATAAAGTGTGAATTTTAAAAATATCTATTATATTTTAATATAGAAATACGATATATATTTATAATATAAGAATGTAAATAAAAGATAACATGATTTTGTGGTAACAATGTTCTCATTCTTCATGTACAACTTGGGTTCGAGTGGACTTGATGTCATTTTACCTTATATTAAAAAGCTTAAGCTTGTTTTTTTAGATATTTGGATACCCGTTTGGTTACCGGTTCAGTTCTGATTTCCGTACAGTTATTTCGGATACAAAATTATAGTAACCATTTGGAAATGTGAGGGTTTTGGTTTGGTTCAGTTTCGGTTCCTGTTTTTTTTGGCCCAAGGCTACCCCCATTAATCTAATTATTTTCTTTTATCTTTTTCAAATCTCTATATACAATAGGGACTGGTCCCGGTTTTCTTCATATCTTATTATATAAAGTGGTTCTTCAAAGTTACTAGATAACATGATCGCGACATGTGGCAATAAAAATCGTGAGATTATGACATGTGTCAAAAACATTATCATAAATAAAAAATTAATTAATAAAAAATATTCGATAGTATTGTTTACTTTTTAGAATCTTATTATATAAAGCTTGGTTCTTCAAAGTTACTAATTAACATGATCGCGACATGTGGCACTAAAAATCGTGAGATTATGACATGTGTCAAAACAATTATCATAAATAAAAAATTAATTAATAAAAAATATTCGATAGTATTGTTTACTTTTTAGAATCCTAAATAAAAGATAATTGTAAATAGTTATTTGCAAGTATTTTTCCTTTTTTTAATCTTAAATTCAATATTTTAATTCCTACATAAGGAAAATTATAAAATAAAATAGTAGTTTTCAAAAAAATATATAAAGCAAAAAAGAATTATAAATTTTACAAATACTTATAAAAGTTGTTTAATATAATTTTCCTTTTTTAAAAATCCTAAACAAAAGAGGTGTAAAAGTAAAATTTCAGCTATTTTTTTGTAAATAACTAACTTTCTGTTTAATAAACAATTTCCTATTTTAAAAATTGAAAATCAAAAGTATTTTTTTCCTTTTTTAAATCCTAAATAAAAGATAATTGTAAGTAGTTATTTGTAAGTAATTTTCATTTTTTAAATCCTAAATTTCCTATTTTAATTCCTATACAAAGAGAATTATAAAATAAAATAGTCGTTTTCAAAAAAATATATAAGGTGGAAACGAATTATAAATTTTACAAATAATTATAAAATATATTTAATATAATTTTCATTTTTTGATTGGTTTTTCAAAGTTACTAATTAACATGATCGTGGCATGTGTCAATAAAAATCGTGAAATTATGACATGTGTCAAAACAGTTATCATAAATATAGAATTAATTAATAAAAAAATATTTGATAGTATTGTTTCCTTTTTAGAATTCTAAATAAAAGATAATTGTAAATATTTATTTGCAAGTATTTTTTTTTAAATCTTAAATTCCATATTTTAATTCCTACACAAGTAAAATTATAAAATAAAATAGTATTTTTCAAAAAAATATATAAAACGACAACGGTTTATAAATTTTACAAATACTTATAAAAATGATTTAATATAATTTCCTTTTTAAAAAATCCTAAACAAAAGAGGTGTAAAAGTAAAATTTCAGTTATTTTTTGTAAACAACTAACTTTCTGTTTAATAGAAAATTTCCTATTTTAAAAATCATAAATCAAAATTATATTTTTCCTTTTTTAAATTCCGAAATAAAAGATAATTGTAAATAGTTATTTGTAAGTAGTTTTCTTTTTTATCCGAAATTCCCTATTTTAATTCCTATACAAAGAGAATTATAAAATAAAATAGTAGTTTTCAAAAAATATACTATGCGAAATCGAATTATAAACTTTACATATATTTATGGAAAATATTTAATATAATTTTGCTTTTTTTGAAAATCCTAAACAAAAGAGGTGTAAAAGTAAAATTTCAGCTATTTCTTCATAAATAACTAAATTTCATTTTTAATAAAAAATTTCCTATTTTAAAAAATCATAAACCAAAATAACTACAAATATTCCATATATATATAGGTCTAATTGTTTAAGCTTTCTCATATTTTTTCACATAACACAATAATATTTACAACAAAAATATTACGTGAATATCTTTTTTATTTTCATGATACATACGCTAATTTTACTATTATGACACTTTCTACATCTTATGATTATGTTGTAACTGTTTTAAAATTACGATGATGTCGTTGTAAATGAGTACATGTAAATATTACGAATAAGTGTTTGTAAATGTAAGAAAATATATAATTGATTTAATATCACTTTATTACAATATTATGTTTTACATGTTTATAAGTGTCATAAGTCACTTTTACCTCTAATTTTTACAATTTAGTTTTTTTTCTTCTAACTTAATTTTTTATCAGTTTTTTAAAGTAAACATGAACTCATATAGTTGTTTAACATATGTTCAGTTAAATATTCTTTTTATTAAGTTTAGTACACTTTACTAGAAGAGAAATTTTCTAGGATAAACCTAAAAAAGTTTTTGTCACAAATATAAATTTTAAAAATAAAAATAACCAAATTGGACTTAAATATTTTATCAAAAAAGTAAATATACACTTATACTCCTACGGTTAATTAATCTAGACATTAGGGTTTAGAGTTAAGAGGTGGGGTTTAGGTTTAGATTTTAAGATTTAGAGTTGAGGAGTGGTATTTTGGGGATAGGATTTCAAATTTTCAAAAATAAAGAAAAATTAAAATGTTAGAAATAAAAAAATGCTATTTTTGTGAAAAAAATAAAAATATCTATTTGAGAGAATTTCCCTTAGTAGAAAGTGAAGAGCAAAAAAAAAAAAATGAATAACAAACTTATAGAAATGAATTTTATATCACATGACGAGAAAGTAATTATATTTTTTTTCAAAAAACAGATATCTTTTTATTATAAAAATTAATTTGTTATAAATATTAGAAAACATAATTGAAGAATGTGTACATCAATCACTTTTAGAAAATTTTGAAGATGAATTACGTGAAAGAAATCGTATTGAAATCTATAACTTTAATATGCAAGTTTGCATTAGAGACTATAAAATATTTGATAAAAAATTTGAGATATAACTTATTAAATGAACAAAATCTGTAAGACAACAATTTCTTCAATTATCCTGTGAAAAAAAAATTGATTTCAAAATTTTGAAGAAATTATTCAACTGAAAGGTACAACAAATGACTTATATTTTCTATTCATAATATTTAGATATATATATATATATATATACATGTATAACTAAATAATATTTATATATATGTAAGAGAATATATCAAAATTATGAAAAAATTATGTTTGTAGTTAAACTATGCCCATGCTCCAAAAAGTTACTTTAATTTTGTTGTTAGAAATGTTGGTTTTACAATTGTAAACAACACATAAGCGTTGCGAAGTTCCAATAGATTTTTATCAAGACAATAAGTGTGACAACAATCATGATAACATGCTTTTTGAATTATTTGAAAGAACAAATTTCATTATTTTGAATGAAACATCTAATGTACCATTGATTTGTGTTTGAAGTTCTTGATAAGAGTTTGTGAGATGTACTTTTTGTGGCAGATTCAGACGCAATAAAAAACTTTGGCAGAAAAAAATATTTCTAAATTGTGCTTTTAGATGAACTCTACCAATTATACCTAAAAAATGAGTCAACAAGGTATTATAATAACATTCAACCATTCATATTATAAAATTACTGTTATATATTCAGTGTTAAGAAAAATATGAAGTCACTCCAAGATGAGAAGATTTTGCTAAATGGTATGGATCGGTGTTGGCACAATAACTAAAGTTTGAAGAAAAAATATTTTATATTTGCCAAATTTTTTATTCTCCTATGGAAAATTGTATGTCATACTACTAAAAGTCAGTACAATGGTATCACTTTAAATTCTTAAGAAGCACATAACATAATGATTATAGTGTTCTAAAAATATTAAAAAGGTTTCATTAATATATAATATACAGAGAAAGAGATAAACTACACACATTTTATGTTATGGTAAATAAATTTGATGTTTTTCCAATAACATAGTTGATATTGAGTTGATTATAAAAAAATATTGATCAATTATACATTAAGTATTTGGAATTGTGTTGTTTTAAATTTTTAAACAAAAGTATAGAGGGTTTACAACAATATTTATTTATATATTTCAGTTACCTACAACCAATATTATAATTAAAAGTTAAAAAGAAAATTAAATTGAACTATAAATTAACTAATATTATAAATATTAAAATTAACTAATATTATAAATTAAATAATTAGTAATAGTCTTTTACAGCATCATAGTTACTAAAATATAAATATTAATCAAAATTAATGGCAAAAACGAAGATATTATTAATTAATAAGTTTACACCAACATATAAAAGATCTAAATAGATGTTCAAAATTTTTTCAACTTTTATCTTTTTTTCATAAAAAGAAAACATCAAATAAAACATGTGCTTTTGCACGGGGCCATATCTAGTTTTTAAATAAAACTTGAATTATTTTAGTTTTCTGATTTGAGTGTATCTATCTATTACAATAAAAGATATTTCTAAGTTCTCTCTCTCTTCCTGCGCTCACGTCAGCAATAACTTAGGGACGTTTTTGGACATGTGGCATCTAAATCCATGAAATTTTCTGAATTTATTACTTAGGAGATGTTAGTGGGAATTGAATTCATAAGGATTCTTAGAATTTACAAGTATTGTGTTGTTGGTTTATTAATTTTTACATTTTCATTAAAATTTAGTGTTACTGGTTTGATGATTTTGTAATTCTATACAAAATCCCTTGTTATTCAAAAAGTTTAAATTTTAATGATTCTACAAATATATTAAAGTACGTGTTATTGGAATTATATTTTTAACATTTTAACTCTCATAACAAGATTTTGAGAATATTCCATATATCCATTGGATTTTTAAAATCATTATAATACTTTACTTTCATAGATTTTCACAATATATAAAATTCTCTACAACTCTTTCTAAATTTAACAAATCTCTTAATTTTAAAAATCAACAAACTCTATAGAAATCTAAGTCTCACTAACACCTCCTTAATCTCTGATGGACTTTATGTTTTGACATTTCTTATAGTTTAACTTTCGCATGGGCTTTAATAAACCTTTTAGTTTAAGTCTGGTAAAGTATAGGGTTTTCAATCGTCGTGTTTTTAAATAACTTAGATGCCGATCAAGTCACTGTAACTACTCCAGCTTTCATTAATACATAAGTTTCTAAAAGTTCTTCAAAAAAGGAGAAATTTCCTTTCAATTAATTAGCAAACAAATTCACAAATCTCTTCAGATTCCCTAAAGCAATCCAAAACCTATGTATTGAAGCAACCATCCCTCTTCTTTATCTCTATGTTTATGTACGAGGGCGGCTCTTAACTGAGATACTAATTCTTTCCTCTTTCTCCAACTATTTATGCAAGGTAAATTGTCACCTTTCTCTCTCTAATGCCCATTCTCATTCTCTGAAGGAAAATACTTCACAAGCTTTACTCGATAATTTTCTATTTTTGGCTTCCATATAATCAGGTTTCTCACAACAATGGCAATCAAGAATCCAGATAGTACAATCCGCGAAATTAAGCCTAAGAAAAGAAGAAACATGGTATTCCAAACAATACCATTTATCTAACATGCTACGTTTTTAATGGCTTATCTTTATCCCTCGAATGTTCATTGATATCACTACTAGCTTTTTCATGTGTTTTCTCTTATGTTTCTATGTACTCTGTTGAGGAAAAATATTCAGGTTTCACTTTTCTCCAGACTCCAGGCAGGACCCAGACCTCTGGATCCCCGCTAAAAAGTACTCCGGGTCCTCACCGAAAGGAACTCCGGAACTACCCCATGAACTACCTCATGAACTACCTCCTCCTCCGGGAAAATAAAAGAAAACTTCCAAAGAGAGAACCTTCCATATTTCTGAATACGGAAGAAGTCCTCTTACTCAAACCGACTGAAACCGACCTAAGGACGACTATATAAGGAGTGCCTAGACCCTAAAGCAAGGGATCGACACTTGAAGACTTAGAGATTAGACTTATACAGCTAGGGTTAGGGTTTTTATAATATACCTTGTAATTCTAGCTTCTTGATCTAATAAAACATCTCTTCAAGTCTTAAGCTCTGTAGACCTCTCAAAACACTTACGAAATCCCTCTAATCCCATATGGATCAATAGCTTGTCCTCCGTTTCGTAGTACTCCAAAAGGACCTACCTAAAAATCGCCTAACAGTTTGGCGCTAGAAGGGGTGTAATCCAAACTACGTGATGGTGACAGCGGATGAGCAAAACTATCTACCCAAAGCCGTCCAGACAAAAGCCAAGTCTCAAAGACAACCCGGCAGTCCACAGGGTCGAATTCTCAACACGACGAACAACGAGAAACACCGCCTTAGAACCAGGGTCCGACCCACACCAGATCTAGAAACATCTAGTTCTGAAGCCAGAGTCGCCTCCCCATCGTCAACACTTAACAAAGACGGGGCACACGAGAAGACTGGAGCCATTCAGATTTACGATATGGAAAACGAGGACTCTGGGCCCGGAATCAACCAGGAATCACCCGACAGAACAGTAGCAGCAAGGCCTTCCGCGACCTACTCGAAGCAAGGTCGGGTAGTTCATGTCATATCTGGTGGCTCAGAAGGAGATAGTATTAACCATGCAGCCGTAGAAAGGGACACTTGAGATGATGAGCGAGGCTCGGGGATGACCCAGCCAGAACATCAACACCCAGGTCTCGACAAGATCAGCTTCACGCCTGAGGAGCAGAAGAGAGTACTGACTCCCCATCACGACGCCTTAGTCGTATCACTCACCGTGGTGAATTGCCTAGTAAGAAGAATCCCGGTGGATAATGGGAACTCCAGAAACATCATCTTCCAAGCTACCTACCGGGAATTAGGGCTGCACGAACATGCCCTTATGAGAAGAGTGGTCCCGCTCATCGGATTCAGCGGAGAGGTCAAGCAGACCATTCGGGATGTGACCCTTCCTATCTACATGGGAGGAGTCAGCATGCCAACTAGATTCCTCGTCATCGATTGTCTATCCTCGTACAATATGATCATGGGACGACCCTGAATCCATGATATGGGAGCCGTCCCCTTGACGCTTCATCAGCAAATCAAGTTCCCTACGCCCTGGGGCAGTAAAACGATCAAAGGGGACCAAGTGAACTCCCACGCATGCTACAAAATCACCCTGAAAACTATAAGAGTCCGCCACAGCCGCACAAGGAGGTCCCAGCTCAACATTCCGAAGAGCCGGAAGTCGAAGACGTGGATGATGTGCCTCTGATCGAAGGAGAAAATGCTAAATACCTCAATTCCGGCTCTAAACTGGATGAGGGGCTAAGAAGGAGGTTGATAGACTTCCTCAGGTCTAACTCAACCTGCTTCTCTTGGTCTCATACAACATTCCAGGGATCGATCTAGAAATAATCATGCACAAGCTACAAGTGGATCTATCGTACCAGCCCGTTGGACAAAAGAGAAGGAGGTTCGCTTCCAAAAGGGATGCGATAATAAACGAGGAGATCAAGAACCTGCTCGATGCGGGGTTCATCCGCGAGGTGCAATACTCTGAATGGCTAGCCAATGTGGTAGTAATGAAAAAGAAGAATGGGAAGTGGCGGGTCTGCATAGACTTCACAGACTTAAACAAGTCCTGTCTGAAGAATCCCTTTCCCTTGGCCTACATCGATAAGCTCGTCGACGCTACATCAGAACATCAGCTCATGAGTTTTATGGATGCATTCTCCGGTTACAACCAAATACTCATGCACTCCGAAGATTAGGAGAAAACCTTGTTTATGACATCAAGGGAGATCTACTGTTAGAAGGTCATGTTCTTCGGTCTGAAAAACGCAGGATCTACCTACTAAAAGTTGGTGAATACGATGTTCGCAGATCAGATCAGACAAACAATGGATGTGTATATCGATGATATGTTGGTCAAGTCCCTCTAGAAAATGTATAATGGAGATCCGACAAAAAATAAAATAAATAAATATTGATAAATGTAATATGCTGACGTCACATTAATAATTTGATATTGACCTTATCAACGAGAAGAAAAAAGGGTTACACAACCTACAAATACTGAAAACTAAACTAATTTATCCGGTTCATCGGTTTTAATGATAAAACAGACCGAATTGGGATGGTGGTCACGGCTCCAGTTTCAATATTATTATATAAATCTTATATATTAAAACAGAAGTCACAACTTCTATTGATGTGTGATTTTTGTTTTTAAATGGACCCTCTCTAAGAAATCATGTTTTATATGTTTCTTAATAAGATTTTATGACTTAATAAAGCCACTATATATATTCGTTACGATAACTACCTACTACGCCTTGAAAAACGGTTCGGTTAACCATCATATATTTGCATCATTAATGAATAAATACGACAACTTTAGTATATCTATATTTTTAAGAATATGCTTATATATCGAACCTATTTTTTTCTAAATTAGAGTCATCTCAACCAGTTCGGTTTATACAATTAATAAACAAACACAATCGGGTTTAACTACCATCATTCCTAATTCATGATTAGATTGATTATTCAACATGTTCGGTTCATACAGTTATTAAACAAAATCATACATCGGACTTAACCCGTTCTGATCACCATTTTTTAATTGGGAAAATCGCATAAAAAACCTTCAAGGTGGCAACCACTTACACTTTAAACCCTGAGAGTATTTTACAAGCACTTTAAACACTCAAGTTGGCAAATTTAGTATATTAAACCTCCAATCTGGCTTACTTGTACATCAAGTTAAAAATGTGACCGGTACTGTTCAAAAGCGATGACGTGTCGGTTTTTTTTTTTTTTTTAAAAAAAAATTTACGAAAAAATAAATATAAAAATACAGAAAATATAAAAATTCATTAAAAATCAATAAAAATTCTTTAAAAATTGAAAAAAAACAGAAAAAATTCAGAAAAATCAGAAAAATCATAAACATTAAAAAATCGAAAAATAATTAAAATATTTTATTAATAAAATATTAAAAATAAGAAAAACTTAAAAGAAATTATAAAAATCCCAAAATAAGAAAATTCAAAAAAAATTAAATAAAACAAAAATGAAATTTAAATAAAATTAATATAAGAATAATAGATAAAATAAATATAATTTCAAGAATAAATAATTTTATTTGTTTTATAAAAAAACGAGAAAACACTATATATTTATAAAAAAGAATCATTATCTTCAAATGATTCTCGTGAACCAAATCAAAGCAAACAATTTAAATTCCAAGGATTTTTATGAGATTTTCCCAATAATCTAATTATCTTCAAATGATTCTCGTGAACCAAATCAAAGCAACAAACTAAATTCCAAGTCTTTTAGCACCTAGACTTTCACCTGCATAAGTTTTTTTTTTTTAAATTATATTTTTATTTGTTTTTTGTGTCACTATTATATATTATATATATGTCATCGTATAATTGAATGTATATGATATATACCATCAAATGATTCTTGTGAACCAAATCAAAGGAAACAAGTTAAAATCCAAATCTTTTAGCAGTTATTAAAATACCCTATATTAATCTAGTTATAAAATTCAGAAAACCTTGACTAATAAGCAACAAAATGAGAACAAAAATCCTTGGAATTTAATTTGTTTGCTTTGATTTGGTTCACGAGAATCATTTGAAGATAATGATTCTTTTTTATAAATATATAGTGTTTTCTCGTTTTTTTATAAAACAAATAAAATTATTTATTCTTGAAATTATATTTATTTTATCTATTATTCTTATATTAATTTTATTTAAATTTCATTTTTGTTTTATTTAAATATTTTTGAATTTTCTTATTTTGGGATTTTTTTATAATTTCTTTTAAGTTTTTCTTATTTTAATATTTTATTAATAAAATATTTTAATTATTTTTCCATTTTTTAATGTTTATGATTTTTCTGATTTTTCTGAATTTTTTCTGATTTTTTTCAATTTTTAATGAATTTTTAATGCTTTTTTAATGAATTTTTATATTTTCTGTATTTTTATATTTATTTTTTCGGAATTTTTTTTTTTTTTAAAAAAAAAACGACACGTCATCGCTTTTGAACAGTACCGGTCACATTTTTAACTTGACGTACAAGTAAGCCAGATTGGAGGTTTAATATGCTAAATTTGCCAACTTGAGTGTTTAAAGTGCTTGTAAAATACTCTCAGGGTTTAAAGTGTAAGTGGTTGCCACCTTGAAGGTTTTTTATGCGATTTTCCCTTTTTTAATTTGTAGTTTAACTATTCAGCCGGTTCGGTTTATACAGTAAATACACTTAACAAAATAAAGTTAACCGGTTCTTAGAATGTATACTGGCCAAGCTTCACACTCGCTAGAACATGGAAGTTGTATTACATCTTCAGCATGTATCACATAATAATCAAAATCTTTAAATTAAATTCTATTTATCATAAACTATCATTAGAAATTAAAATTAATTTACTTTTAATTTATAAAAAATGAAAATTATATAAAATAATTTACTTATACTTTAATGATAATAAAAAATTAAATTCACTAATTCCGAATAATACATTTTACAAAGACTTTAAATATACTCTGTTATACAAAAATAATCATTTCTATCTCAAATATTCAAAATATCTAATCTAATCTATTAAACAGAAGTAACAATCCCATTTCATGTGTAATTTTTTAAGTTGGACCTTCCCTTAGAAATATATAAATATATTTCATTACAGCTAATAATAAAACATGTGTAACTACTTTAATGATAATATCTTTTGATATCTTTCAAATTTTAAAATTCTAACAAATATCTTGAAAAAGATTTTAACAATATCTCCATTTTTCAATTTTATTTAAATATTTTCATTAATTTCATAACTAATAATAAAATACTATTACACATTAATATACATTCAGTAAGCATTTATAAAATGAAAAATCATATTAAATTAATTATTATATTAAAATAAATATGAGAAATTATATTAAATTGATATATTAATATATTTTATCTCCATACATATAAATATTTACGTTAATAATATTATGTTGGCAAAACGGGGTAACATACACTATATAATACATGTATAGAAATTAAAATAGCTTAAGTTTTTATATATAAAAAATATATTATCTAAAATTAATAAGCATAAAAATTTGCTAAAAAGTAATATAGAACTTTGAAGTTGGAGTAAGAATTTAACATAATAGAATACAAATTAATTTTTATATATTGTTGTTTAATGCATATATTAGTTCATTTAATAGTCAAATGCAAATTCAATAAGATACATATGATGGTTTGAAACAATTGAACAATTATGACATGTAAGCTATAAAATTATTGTATTTGAATACTTAAATAAATATCTAAATATATAATTGATCTTAAAATAAATACCAGTAACAATGTAAATAAATATTTTATATATATAAATGAAATCAAAATCTAGTGTAGAAATCTATAAAGAACCAATAACACAATCTATCGAAGGAAAGGAATGAACGATTAATAGAAGCATGAAACATATTATGTTGCGATTTAATAACATTTATTTCTTGCAATAGTAGGTAACTAACCCTTATAAAGCACTCTCCTGATCAACATAAAATGTCATACAAAAAAACAAAAACAAAACGAGATTTTTGAAGATAAGCTTCATTTTCAGTTTTTCTAGTCAACACTGAACCAAAAGAAGGGTAATCCGTCAACTTAGACGCTTTCGCTATCAGGGACTATCTTCGGGAGAGTCATCATGTATATCAGGTTGTGACTGAGCTAAAATTAAAGCCTTCTTGTAACTGCTTGATCTTCTAATTCTATCTTGTAGGCTCTCTTTAACCCTGTTCAAAAGTTTTTATGACCATATTTTAGCTTATTTGTTTCAAAAGTAATAACATTGACCAGGCACTTACTTACTTGCTCCTCCAGCCAGATTGTTTCCTGTCCAAAATCAACGATCGTAAAATCAGCATATCTGGTAGAAAAGGAGCATTATAAATTTGGTTACCTTGTGTTTTCGTGGAGACATGAGACGTCTTTTTATATTCATCCTCTGATGAATTACAATTCTCTGCATCCTTGAAGAAGTTCGTCTTCATCACTACTACAGGGTTTGAGCTTGTCTTTTTCAAATCTTGTTTCTTGCTCTTCACAGCGGCAGCTCTCACGGATACACTCTTAAGCCTTGACTGCTGCACACGATAAGTACCTAAACGAGCAGATTGTTGAACTCCACTTTTTCTCTCTTTCGTTTTAAATGAGCTCAAGGAAACATTAGTGGAAGCGCTTGGCTGAAGATCAAGCCCACTCTTCTCCTTTAAAGATTTAACTCCACCACCACCACCCACTTGATCTGGCTTCTCTTGATTTTGGCTGCAACCAAAATTATCTCCCATATCACCCTCATTCTCCTCATAGCACTTTTTCAAAAGTGAAGCATCGGTCTCAGTATCTATCTTAGCTGGTGTAACAAATGAATCATTTGTGCTGTTGATGTGACAAGTCTCCTCCAAAGGAGTACTGTTTACCTCAACTGACACTTCTGGGGACATTGCTACCTTCAAAGAGTGTTTCTTCTTCGATTTCTTCCCAGTTTTTCCCATATTTTCCTCAGTTGTTTCATTCTTTTCCTTGAAAGAACCCAATACCTTATCAGGCTCTTCTCCATCTGCAGCTTTGATAGGCTCAGTATTGTGTGCAGCGACCAGAGTATGTTCTTCAGCTGGGGTCTTGGAGTTTTTGGACTTTCTCTTCTTAGTAGGATTCACAGATTCAGCTTCATCAGCATCAATTTCAACATTAAATGGCTGGATATTATCAACAGCAGCAGCTTTTCCACCTCCCACAATGTCATCATTAATCTTCTCACCAGTCTCAGTTTCTACACGAGCAATATACAAGTTAATAGAAACACTAACAATGATATTGAATAGCAAAGCTAAACCAAAAATCAGCAATAAAATTGTGAGTTGATGACTTAAAACACCCAGAGAGTTGTTAGTATAAGAGGCGAAATAAATAAACTGAAATTGCCTATCTGAGTTGCTTCTGCATAAGGAGTGCCTAGATCTTCTCTTCTTGTTGAGATGGAAAGAGATTCAAGAGTATCTCCATTTATCTCATTCACAAGACCTTTTGAACCTGTAGCGGCAGGAAAAGACTGATTGATGTCATCTTTTGAGCTCTTATCTGGCCTGGTTGCCATCAACCCCACACTGTTTGGTTCAATGTTATCTCTTCCCACATCATCAACAAATATCTCATTTTCTGCAAGAAACATTATTAGTTGAAAACAAAATTACGTTATGAGTAATTAATAAATGATCAAAACTACCTTTCTGACTTGATTCGGCAAAAGGAGGAGTGCCTCTTGCGATAGGTAGAGATTCTAGAGCAGCATTATCAGGAACTTCAGTAGTCACAACATCTCTTGAATTTGAAATAGCGACATCAGAAGATTGATTGATGTTAGCATCATCATCACACATGTCAGTGCCTCTTGCGATAGGTAGAGATTCAGGAGCAGCATTATTTGCAGGAACTTCATTAATCTGTTTCACAACATCTCTTGAAGTTGGAATAGCGACATCAGAAGATTGATTGATGTCATCACCGTCACACATGTCAATGTCTACAAAGAATCAACAACAATATTATCATGAGTTGATAATATAAAATATCCAACAACTGAATATAAAGAATAAACTGAAATTACCTTTCTGAGTTGCTGCTGCTTCTACAAAAGGATTTTCTTCTCTAGGGACTGGAAGAGATTCAAAACTATCATCAACGTAATCTACATTTGCTCCATTAATCTCATTGACGATATCTCTTCTTGAGGTTGTAAGAGCAGCCGCAGCAGCTAGAGATTGATTCTTCTCTGTATCTGGTCTGGCTGTTAGCCCACTGTTAGTGTTCAAAGGATTTTCCATGAGATTGTCAGCTTCAATTTTATCTCTACCCACATCTTCAACAACATTCTCACCCATGTCATTTTCTACACAGAGAATCAACAACAGCAACAAACATCATGAGTTGATGATACAAAATACACGAGAGGCGAGAACTAAACAAACTGAAATCACCTTTCTGCCTTGCTTCTGCAGAAGAAGAATGATCAAGATTAGAGCTTGGAAGAGAGAGAGTAGCATCAACATTTGCAGGAACTCCTCCATCTATCTCATTCACGGTGGCATCTCTTGATGATGTAGTAGCAGAGGATTGATTTATGTCATCTTTTGATCTCTTCTTTCGCTTCTTTTTCTTCTTCTCGGTATCAGGTCTCGTTGTCAAGCCACTGGTAGTGATGTCCAAATGATTTTCCATGTGGCTCACGAGATTATCTGATGATTCAATATTATCTCTTATTACATCTTCAAGTGATTTTTCACCCACCTCAATTTCTACATAGAAGAAACAGAAATAACATTATGACTTTATAACAGAAAAAAAGCTCACAGAACTCAGAGGTTAATAACATCTGATAACAAGAATCACTACATTCCAAATAAGTAATAAAAAAAAACAAGAAATAACCTACCTTTTTCTTTTGCTTCCGTAAGAGGATCATCTTGTTTTTCTCTTGGTGAGAGTTCAGTAGCAGTCCCAGCAGACTGACTGAGATCATCAACTTTTGGTTTCTTCAGACTCTTTTCTCCATCTGATGAAAGCTGCTCCAGTTTCCTCTTCTCAGCTCCTCCAGTTTCCAAATCTTCTTGATTCTGATTCTTGTTGTACCCATCTAAAAGTAGAGAATCAGTTGCTGCAATCTTCGGGAGTTCAACTATTCTCACGGCAGCATCAACGAACACAAACCAGCAATTATGACTGACGCCCTTGAAAACCATACTCAAGAACATAGAATCTGGCAAGTGAAAATCTAAAAGGAGACCCAATATACCCTGGCGCTTAACCTAATTAGCATTATTGGAAAAAAAAACATAAAAAAAAAGACAGAACCACTAAGACTTATTAGTTGCTTACTAACCAAGACAATATTCATGGATGAAGAAGGCAAGAGCGTTCGTTACCTTTACCGCAAAAATATCGATTTCTCCAAGTTTTGGAAAACATTGATGATGTTCCTTGCATAGTTTCTCTATATGTGAAACCAGATTCAGTGAGAGTATGTAGAGATTGAGTGAATAAAAGAAGTTCACTATATTTTACCTTTGAAATCGAAGATGGTTTCATGGTCGTCAACAAGAACCATGAGACGAGTGTCTAGGTTGGTATCTACGTAAACGCACTTCATATCCGGTGAGACAGTTTCAGTCATTTTCCAGGTACGACGAGCGGGAAGAAGATGAAGAGGTTAAATGGAGTTTTGGGGCTTTTTAGTCGTTCACTAGCACTGTCTTCTGGCATCTATATACTAATGGTAAGAGAAATCTCCATTAAATATTAGTTCCTTACGTCTCTTCGTTATCCCTATTTTTTCAACTTTCAAGAATCAATCTTGAATTAGTAATTGTCTAATTGACTAAAATCAAGTACGAGACAAATTTCTCTCGAAGGCTGAAATTTTATTGATTCTTATTCATTTTAATTTTCATCTCAGCACATTTAATAGATCAAATTAAAACTAAATTACAAATGTTGAAACTTAAAAAATGAATATTCCTTTCAGTCGGGGGTGGGCACTTTATCTGATATCCGAACTCGTACCCGAACCCGACCCGAAATATCCGAACCGAAATCCGAACCGAAGTAGTAAAATACCCGAACGGGTATTGAGTTATAAGAGTTTGGATATCCGAACCCGAACGGGTAATACCCGAACCCGAACGGGTATCCGAAGATAACCGAACATATGTATATATACCTATTTATTCCTAATTTATTTTGTCTCATTTTATTAAAACTATTTATATTAATGTTATAAATAGTTTAATATCAGATAATATACATATAATTGTAAAAAAAAGTGATTTGTTACTTATTTAAAATACATATTAAGCTTCTTATTTCATACTTTAAACAAATTTTGCATCCAAAATTCGAAAATAACAACCAAAATAATGATTTTTATTTTCAATAATTTATTTTCAAACTTATTAATTGTCTAACTTATTGAACATTTTAAAAATAGTTAAGTTAATAGTTAAATTTTAAATACATAAAACTTAAGTAATAAAGAATTTGAAATTTTTCTTCCAAAATCTAAATATCCAAACCTGACCCAAAATAACCGAACCCGAACTAAAAATATCCGAACCCGACCCGATATGTAAAAATACCCGAACGGGTTCTAAACCCTAATACCGAAATACCCGAAAACCCAAAATACCCGACCCGAACCCGAACGGGTACCCGAATGCCCACCCCTACAGTCGGACATTTGTACTTTTATTATTTAATACTCCCTCCGTATTTAAATGTAAGATGTTCTAGATTTTTATCTTGTATACAAAAAAATTGGTGTTTTAGGATTTAATTAATGCATTTGTCTTTAAAATTAAACTTAAATTAAAAGATAAAATTATGAGTGGTTGAACTTTATTGATAAAACCAAAAAGCAATAACTAAAAAAGTTAATTACTTACTTCTTAATATATGTGCAAAACCTTAAACATCATATTTTTAAATCCAGAGGGAGTATATCTCTATATTTTATGTCATTTTTATTCGCATGATCAGTTATTTAGTTACTACTATGTTTTAAAAAAGTATGCTTATTTTTTAATAAAACATTAATGTCTTATATTGAGTATATATATATATATATATATATATATATATATATATCTATAATATGATTTCTGAGAAAATGATCTTTAGAAAAAGAGTTATTTGCATGAAAAAGTACTTAATAACTGCAAAATTTGCTACGATGGAAAAAGACAAAAATACATGTGTCACTAGCTTTTGACGAGAGTATTTTACCATATACCTCTTTTCTTAAGTAGATTGTTGGGGTCAAAATCGGTACGACGGAATCAACGGCCGAAACTCCCCGCAGAAATATAAAAGGAATCGTTTTGTAAAACCCAAAGAATCGTTTTATAAAACTCCAGGATCGTTTTATAAAATTCGAGGACCGTTTTATAAAACTCGAGAATCGTTTTATAAAACCCGAGGATCATTTTATAAAACTCGAGAATCGTTTTATAAAACTCAAGGATCGTTTTATAAAATTCGAGAATCGTTTTATAAAACTCAAAGAATCGTTTTATAAAACTCGAGAATCGTTTTATAAAACTCGAGGATCATTTTATAAAACTCGAGAAGCCGTTTTATAAAACTCGAATATCGTTTTATAAAACTCGAGAAGCCGTTTTATAAAACTCGAGAAGCTGTTTTATAAAACTCGAAGATCGTTTTATAAAACTCGAGAAGCCGTTTTATAAAACTCGAAGATAGTTTTATAAAACTCAAAGATCTTTTTATAAAACTCAAGAAGCCGTTTTATAAAACTCGAAGATCGTTTTATAAAACTCGAAAAGCCGTTTTATAAAACTCGAAGAATCGTCTTATAAAACTCGAGAATCGTTTTATAAAACTCGAAGAATCATTTTATAAAACTCGAACAATCGTTTTATAAAACTCGAGAATCGTTTTATAAAACTCGAGAATCGTTTTATAAAACTCGAGAATCGTTTTATAAAACTCGAAGAATCGTTTTATAAAACCCGAAGAATCGTTTTATAAAACTCGAGAATCGTTTTATAAAACTCGAAGAATCGTTTTATAAAGCTCGAAGAATCATTTTACGAAACCGCAAAAAACCGAAACAGCCGTAAAACGCGAACTAGTCACGACTAGTTCGCCCACGGGCGAACTAGGAGGCACTCGACTAGTTCGCCGATGGGCGAACTAGGAGATACTCGACTAGTTCGCCCATCGGCGAACTAAGCCGCCGATGGGCGAACTAGGTGGCACTCGACTAGTTCGCCAATGGGCGAACTAGTCCCGTCCCGGTTAGATCGCCATTGGGCGAACTAAGAGGTGCTGACTTTGCCCCATTGGTTCTTTTCGCCTAGTTCGCCATATGGCGACCTAGCCAAGCTGAACTAGCTCGCCGTACGTCGAGTCGACCATCCCGAGCCTCGATCTCCCACATCCTTGATTCAAGGCATACGTCCTTTGACACGATCGTATTCCGAATCACGGTTGAAATGTCTCCCGTTTCGTCTCGATCCGTCCTATCGTTCGAGTTTTACGATAAAAACCGTAAAACTCCGTTTTCCAGAAAAGAACTCGAAGAAATCGTATAAAACGGTAACGGTTAATCAAAACACTGAACGTCGCCTAAACTATACGATTTATCCGAGATTCTTCGTTAAGATTTGAAAAACGCGTTTTTAATAAAAAAACGTCGAGAGAATCGTAAAAAAACGACATCGGGTCAGGAAACGATCTCGTTAAAGTCGTAAAACGGTTTTATCGTAAAACGGCCCGAAAGGTCCTAAAACACGATAAAAACCCATCTCGCGACGTTAACGAAATCAAACCCGAAGATATGATAACGCTTTGACGGTCTACTCGCATACGGAAGATAAAAGGCAAGTTTGAAGATAAATAGAAGATTTCCGCAGAAGAAAAGGAAGGATCGACATATATGGAAAGTTCCCGAAATATTCGGTTTCGAGCAAAATGGAAAGACTAAAACCGCCTAAGGAGGAGTATATAAGGAGGAGGCAGAGGGCATAAGCTGAGGGACGAGTTTTCAGAGCTTTCACCACCAAACTTAGCATTTAGGCAATTTTCCGTTTTCGTTATCGAGCTGTGTCTCAACTAGGGTTTTAGTCTTAGATTGCTAGAACTAGGAATTTCGCCGACGGCTCACGCAGCTAAGGCAACTCTCGTTGTAACCGTTCTTACGCGAATTCGGAATAAGAATCCTTCTTGCTCTCAATCTCGTTTTTCTTTTTATATCTTTCAATTTATTCATATTAATCGCGTTCTTGGTTACTTGTCGTTGGCTTT
>CAKOAT010976265.1:36432-105317 GCA_932364175.1 Eruca vesicaria subsp. sativa | reverse complement strand
CTCGAACACCCGACACAAGGGTAATAGCGCTATAAAAGAAATCCAAACTTTTGGTCAGCACTTCCGGGCAACTTAGAAATTGTTCCCGGTGAGATGCTCGGTTCCAACCAGACGAATCGTATAAGCCGAGAACCTATCGCGGATTCTAAATCGGTATGGAATCAGGTTAAAATCGCAACAGGCAAAACAAAAGCCGACTGGTCATCGCATAGCCTCAATCCGAAAGTAAACCTAGGTCTTGCCCTAAACCCAACACACTGGTCGCTAACGTCTCAAGGCATGAATCGAGATCCTAAAGGCATGTCTCTTCGTCTATATCTAAACGCTCACTCGATTTACTAAACATCATAAAACGGGCAAACGAACAAGGCGATACACTAAGGGAAAAAGGAATGCGAGACGACAACTCGCGGACCTCCCTCAATATCAACCCATAATCTTCCCGCTACACTCATACGAATAAAAACACGCTCTTAAAAACGCAAACTGATTTTTAATAAAGCCGCAAAAGCGGCAGGGACTCAGAGCCGCACACGGCCAGTCCGAAAACTATAACGGCCACGCTCAGCAAGACCAAACGGCCTACGAGGCTAGTCTCAAGGCCGGCAAAGGTCAAGATGCCATCGACATCAATATGCTCGATAAACATATAACTAGACCGTAAAGGTCTTGCTGGGAAACAGGTCATACGAACCTTAACTCCGAAATGAACTACGAAAGGCTTGATCCCCTCAAAAGGGTACGTAGGCAGCCTTCACAAGGTGCAGCCCTAATCTTAAACGCTTTCCGCACCCTGGAGAGTGGAAAGATCACTTTCAACGGACCTTTCCGACCATTAATTCCGCCTAACTTAACTAAAACTGGTTAACCACTCGCAAGAACCTTACGCTAAAGATTCAACATTCTTACGAGCTGGGGGGCTAACTGTTGGGGTCAAAATCGGTACGACGGAATTAACGGCCGAAACTCCCCGCAGAAATATAAAAGGAATCGTTTTGTAAAACCCGAAGAATCGTTTTATAAAACTCCAGGATCGTCTTATAAAATTCGAGGACCGTTTTATAAAACTCGAGAATCGTTTTATAAAACCCGAGGATCATTTTATAAACTCGAGAATCGTTTTATAAAACTCAAGGATCGTTTTATAAAATTCGAGAATCGTTTTATAAAACTCAAAGAATCGTTTTATAAAACTCGAGAATCGTTTTATAAAACTCGAGGATCATTTTATAAAACTCGAGAAGCCGTTTTATAAAACTCGAATATCGTTTTATAAAACTCGAGAAGCCGTTTTATAAAACTCGAGAAGCTGTTTTATAAAACTCGAAGATCGTTTCATAAAACTCGAGAAGCCGTTTTATAAAACTCGAAGATCGTTTTATAAAACTCGAAGATCTTTTTATAAAACTCAAGAAGCCGTTTTATAAAACTCGAAGATCGTTTTATAAAACTCGAAAAGCCGTTTTATAAAACTCGAAGAATCGTCTTATAAAACTCAAGAATTGTTTTATAAAACTCGAAGAATCGTTTTATAAAACTCGAACAATCGTTTTATAAAACTCGAGAATCATTTTATAAAACTCGAGAATCGTTTTATAAAACTCGAAGAATCGTTTTATAAAACTCGAGAATCGTTTTATAAAACTCGAAGAATCGTTTTATAAAACCCAAAGAATCGTTTTATAAAACTCGAGAATCGTTTTATAAAACTCGAAGAATCGTTTTATAAAACTCGAAGAATCATTTTACGAAACCGCAAAAAACCGAAACAGCCGTAAAACGCGAACTACTCACGACTAGTTCGTCCACGGACGAACTAGGAGGCACTCGACTAGTTCGCCCATCGGCGAACTAAGCCGCCAATGGGCGAACTAGGAGGCACTCGACTAGTTCGCCCATTGGCGAACTAAGCCGGCCCGGCTTAGTTCGCCGATGGGCGAACTAGTCCCGTCCCGGTTAGATCGCCATTGGGCGAACTAAGAGGTGCTGACTTTGCCCCACTGGTTCTTTTCGCCTAGTTCGCCATATGGCGACCTAGCCAAGCTGAACTAGCTCGCCGTACATCGAGCCGACCATCCCGAGCCTCGATCTCCCACATCCTTGATTCAAGGCATACGTCCTTCGACACGATCGTATTCCAAATCACGGGAGATCACGGTCGAAATGTCTCCCGTTTCGTCTCGATCCGTCCTATCGTTCGAGTTTTACGATAAAAACCGTAAAACTCCGTTTTCCCGAAAAGAACTCGAAGAAATCGTATAAAACGGTAACGGTTAATCAAAACACTGAACGTCGCCTAAACTATACGATTTATCCGAATTCTTCGTTGAGATTTTAAAAACGCGTTTTTAATAAAAAACGTCGAGAGAATCGTAAAAAAACGGCATCGGATCAGGAAACGGTCTCGTTAAAGTCGTAAAACGGTTTTTATCGTAAAACGGCCCGAAAGGTCCTAAAACACGATAAAAACCCATCTCGCGACGTTAACGAAATCAAACCCGAAGATACGATAACGCTTTGACGGTCTACTCGCANAAAACGGCCCGAAAGGTCCTAAAACACGATAAAAACCCATCTCGCGACGTTAACGAAATCAAACCCGAAGATACGATAACGCTTTGACGGTCTACTCGCAGACGGAAGATAAAAGGCAAGTTTGAAGATAAATAGAAGATTTCCGCAGAAGAAAAGGAAGGATCGACAGATATGGAAAGTTCCCGAAATATTCGGTTTCAAGCAAAATGGAAAGACTAAAACCGCCTAAGGAGGAGTATATAAGGAGGAGGCATAGGGCAGAAGCTGAGGGACGAGTTTTCAGAGCTTTCACCACCAAACTTAGCAATTAGGCAATTTTCCGTTTTCGTTATCGAGCTGCGTCTCAACTAGGGTTTTAGTTTTAGATTGCTAGAACTAGGAATTTCGCCGACGGCTCACGCAGCTAAGGCGACTCTCGTTGTAACCGTTCTTACGCGAATTCGGAATAAGAATCCTTCTTGCTCTCAATCTCGTTTTTCTTTTTATATCTTTCAATTTATTCATATTAATCGCATTCTTGGTTACTTGTCGTTGGCTTTCGCAGAGATCCGGTTCCTCTGGAAAATTAGGGTTTTCCTAACTTTCCTTATTTAATGGAAATCGACAGGTGTGAATTTCGGTTCCCACATAGATAATCTAAATTATTATAGAGAATAAATATACAGTATTATTTATATATACATGCACACAATATCTTCATCTCCAACGTCAAGCTTGGTTCTCTGTCACTGTGCCTTCTTCTGATCACCGGTGTTCTATAATCCGGTTTGTCCTCTCATCTCGTCTAAATCTCCATCCCACAGTCATGAGTGTAGTTTAGCCGCACCGGAGCTGCTGTGCATGCATCTTCCCTTCTCGCTGCCACTGTCTGAGCATGAGGTGAGGTTTAGACCGAGAAGATTGAATCGAGTGGACGACCTTCAGTAAGCGACCGATTCGTCCATCTCAGACTGGATCGAGTGCCGCGTTCAAGCATGATGAATCAAATTGTTGGGTCTTTTTAGTTGAAGCGATGCAAGCTCACGGCAGCTGAGGATTCATCTTTTATTGTTTTTGCAAAACTAGTCTCTACTCTTTTGCATATTTTTGCTTTTAACCTCTATCTTTACAATAGTGAAAGTTTCACATCATTTTTGGCCCAAAATTTATGATTGTATATTCCAAACCCACGTGTATGCAAAATGTAACAACTCCTAATGATGCCTAAATGTAATATTTAAACACTTAAAATGACTAAACAAATGCGTAATCATATACAAAAACACTTTATAATTACGTACAACAATATTGTTAAAGATAAATACAGAAATAGTCATATAATAATAATATTTTCCAGCTAACAAAACTATTATCCAGTTTCTACAATGTTTGTCAAGTATAAATATAGAAATAGTCATACAATAATAATATTATCCAGTTAACATAACTATTATCTAGTACAAAAATGCATATCATCGGCAAAACTCAATATTAGCTATGATACAAATAACTGTTAGCTGGATAAAAAAGTTCAAGTATAGCTAATAATTTTATTAGATGTCATTTGAAATTATACAAATTGAATTTTTTTCGAAAACATGCTCATATAGCTTGTTAACAGAGCTTAATTACACATCATGTCTGATAAAAACTTTAACTGTTTAATACATTTGGTGTTCGTATGGCTTGCTAACAAAATATGTAACCGCTAACAAAATATATAACTGTATATCAGAGTTGATTCAAGAAGATGTTTAATAAATTTAAAACATTTGGGGATAAACTAACAAGAACCAGAACGACAAGGACCAATCGTGCAAAAACATAAAAGGTTGCCATTGGAGAGATCAACCTTTCCCTTCGCCAAATCTGGAGCTTGATGACGATGGCAAGGATGAGCATGACAGCGAGTTTCAATTCCGACTTTCGAGTATGACAACGTCGGTAGAGCAAGGCGGCTGAAGATCCTGTAACGGAGGACTACGCCGTGTGAATCTTGCAATGGTTTTGATCTCGACGAAAACAGAGGTGAAGGGTGAAGCACGGCCGTGAAATTAAAAGTTCCTGATGTTAAAATCAGAACTGGAATCAGATGAACCATGGTGAGAGAAAATTGAATCCATCTCCATCTTGGGGTCAAATATACCTGAACCCGTCATCTTCCTTTTTCAAAACATTATTTTTGTCTTCTCACCGGTGAAAACCCGAGTACACAGATTTAGCGATTCAAAAAAAAATTTTAATGAAAAATGTACGCGGGAGTTTTAATAGTAAGGAAACAGAGAGTGTATATTGCTTAATTTTCTGAAAGAGATGATATATCGATGTATAATTTGAATATATACATGTCTTGTATAAATCAGATAGGGGTAAAATGGCAATTAAAAAATAATAGCTCAGCATAAAGTGCTTTTTCCATCCGTGCAAATTATGCACTTATGTTTGTATATGGAGTGCAAATACTCTAGAAAAAAACTTGAGAGCAAGAGAAAAAAAGGGTTGTTGTATCTCACCTTCTCAGGTCGGCGACGTTTGTGGCGTTTGTACTGTAAGAAGATGGGCTTTTGTTCTTAAGTTTTTTTTTTTCTCTAGATATACTCAAATCTGGTCTATAGCTTCAACCCTATGGATTAAGCGGAAAATATGAAATCGGACTCCACCAACACAGATCTCATCATATTTGTGTTTGTGGGGGTTGGTCAACGGTTACCGGCTGTATTGAGGAGGTTCGGGTTCAGAAGGCTTCGTTTGGCCTTGCCGGAGTGTGGAGGCGCATGGAAAGTCCTATCAGAGGCCAATGGCGAGTTTTAGGTGGATATGAAGGGCAAGCTACAACGACAGGCCGGTTTCAATTCTCTTAATCTGTATTTTTCTCATCTAGGGTTTTTAGTATTTGGTATGTTTAGATGTCTATGTCTTTGCTTTGTCTACGAACCGATATTCTGTTTGGACTGTTTAGAAAGGTTGGGCTTGATGTACTGTCTATGTTCTTGAATTCAACTATTGTGGTTGTTGATCTTTGAGGACCAGAGCCTTTTACGAGCTCAATTTTAGTTTTGAGAAGAATCTGAAGGAGATAGATGTTTTTAAGAGCGAATGCTCCAATGTTGGTTGATTGCCACCGGTTTGTTCGTGATTGTTCTGGATCTGGGGTTGTTTTTATCCAGTTACCAGCTGCGTAAATAAAGCGTGTTCGGAAAAAGGCTTCGCCGTGGGGTATTGGTGTGTATGAGGTGTGTGGAGCCCAATCAAGGTCCAATGGCGAGTCTTAGTTGGGATTGAAGGGTGTACAACGACAGTTAAGGATTCTAACCTCTCTCGATTTTTTTTATGTGTTGGTGATGTTTGTGTGCATCATGTCCATCTCGATGATCTTTTCCTCTGGTGTTATTTGTGGATGTGTTCTCGTTAGGTATGTCCGTCCTTGAGTGCAAGGTGGTACTCTCCTCTCCTATAGTGATCTGACCCTCCTTTGTTTTAGTTTAAGCTTATGCTCTTCGTTGTTGTTTTTACTTTTGGTTCCGAGGGGTGTTGTTTTACCTCGTCGGCTTATGGCTCCGGGAAGGTTTTGTTCCTTTGTTGGCTTTGTGTAAGATACGGTTTTTTCAATATTAATCCAAAAGATGACGAAAAAATCATTTCATACCAACATATCACGCTATATACAATTCATACCCACCTTATATAACTGTGTACAAACATAATTGTACATTTCAAAAAAACTCAAAAAATACTTCTGGTCTTTAATCTTTTTATCCAAATCAACAATTCGCCACATCATCTGACACATCATCTATTTTTTACGGACGTAAATGCTACATAAACTAGTTTTTCTAACGAAGATGTCACGTGTATAATATGTTTTTACAAAGATAAAATAAAATAGTGGTTTTATAAAGATAATATTTAGAAAATGTAAATGTTTATAAAAAAACGTGCCAACTTCTAACTTTTAATTATTTACTAAAATTAACAAAATTTAATTAAATAAAAATTAATCTTATATACGAGATATATTTGTTATAATGTTTCGATCTTTTCAATTATTCTTATGTTAATCTTGGTTATGCATTTGTATAGAAAATTTTCTAGATCGGTTATGTAATCATGTGAATAATTTTGTGTTAATAGATTAAGAATTTATGATATGTTAACATAAACTCCTTTAATGTAAATAACATAACCAAGATAAATCGAGAGTAACACGACTACAACACTGGCATCAAAATATAATCACAAATATATTTCATATATAAAATTAAATTTTATTATTTAATTAATTTACTAAATAAGAAAAATTTATAATTGTCAAAAAATTATAAACGTTTATGTTTCCTATAAGAATCTTCGGTATAAAGTTTCGAAATCATATATATGATACTAAATGTCATATATTTAAATTTAACTTAGAAGAATCTTCAATATTGTTTCTTCTTCAGCCTTATGACAACATATAATAAAATCATTTATTCACTTGAATATTTATCACCCATAAATCTACAGTTTTTTTCTTCACAAAACTATAGTTAAAAAGTTATATATATTTATAGTCAGATACTCCAATAATGAGATTCATAAATATAGCCTTCAATATGTACATAAATTTTTGTGGCTATAAAATCTATTATTAATTAAATGATAAAAATGATGATCCAAAATGATCTCTATTGGTTGAACAATTAAAAACTTATAGATCATGCGAAACAAATATATAGACGATAACAAGTGCACAAAAAAATATTCAACGACCCTACAATGACAATACAAACTTCACTAAACGACTAAAAACATTAGAATATATTTAGACATGAAGAAAAACATATAGTAAATTAATACAAACATTATTTAGTATATAAGAACATGTATGATGCCTCCATTGACTCAATTGACCTTATTCTAATTTTCAAAAAAATTCACTGTAAATGTTGGGTTTAGTTTTTATGTATGAATATTTCTCTAACCATAAATAAAAAATTGATAACAACTCTTATATGCAACATGATAATTAAATTACAATTATTAACTAGAATTTATGTGCAAAAACAAGTTCTTAATTCTAAAATAAATCTCACAGAGCATATGAAAAAAGAATCCTAAATCTATAGTAAATGGTTTCTTATTTTTAGGTTCTTTATAAAATTAAAACATCTAACAAATTTCATACAAGACATGGGCCATATCTATAAAGATATATTTTGAAGTTATTTAATATTTTCAACTCAGACTTTTAACACATTACTGCTTGAACAATTTTGTACAGGCTTACTAAAAAAAATAAGGAAATTAGGCTCTATAGCAAGACAAAAAAGGCTAATTGGCCAATTAGCCAAAAACTCTAACAGATCCACTTACGCCATTTTTTCTATATTAATACCATATTATCCTTAGGATCAACCGGTTTCACTTGCACGAAAAAATATTAATTTTTAGTTGGTGTAAAACTGTAAATCGTGGTTTACCATCCTCCATAACTTCTTTTTAACATATCTTAGTAATTTCCTAGAAAATGAAAGGTCTCCGACAACCACCATAGAAAACCCGTCGAATCCGCCCCTTTCTCCTCGATTTTCACATCTCATTTGTCGTAATCATCTTTCGCCACTACTTCGGTTCTTCAATCGGCATAGTCACCATCATCACCTCACTACTGTATGCTCTTCTCTTCTATTTACTGTAGACACAAGAAAATCCATCTCCATTGATATTGTCAGATACACTTATATTTTGTTGATGTGAATGATCTAAGTTGATCGAAAAAGATGAACAGTTTTGATCATTTTGTTCTATTCTATTCACATATGGAATATAAATGTAAAATAATATATATTATGTTTTTTTCTATTTTTATTATGAAATGTGATATATTCTGTTATTGTTCTGTTTTATCATGTTCCATTCTATTTAATGATTACTAAAGAGTGTTTTCGTTGGGTTCTATTTTGTTTATGATTTATTTTGTTCAATTTTATTTGAGTTTATGGCTTATAGTTGGGTTTAGTGAACACAATGTAGGGTTTAGTGAATATGATTTATGGTTTAGTATTTAGAATGTTGAGGGGGTATGGTTGAGGTCAGCATTAATTTCTTCCATGAAATCATAGACATTTTATAGTTTCACCATTATATACCATATTATTTATTAATTTTGTTCCATTCTATTTGGATTTAGGATTTATATTTGGGTTTAGGGTTTAATATTAAGAGGTTAGGGTGAGATTGGGCTAATGTGTAGTATATAAGAGATTTATATTTGGATTTAGAGTTTATATTTAAGTTTAGGGTTTAGTATTAAAGGATTGGGGTGAGATTGGACTAATGTTTAGTATATAGGAGTTGGAGTTAGGATAATGTTTAGAATTAGAGTATGCAGTGAAGTTAAATCTTTTTATTATTTCACGCGGAATAAAACACTCAATGCAATGTATGTGATCATAAACGTGTAACATGGTTTTTTATATTCTCTTAGATGTGAACTAATATTAGTCATACTTTAATTTTAGATGTGAACTAAATATTAGTCAATACTTTAATTTTTTTTTATGTCATCTAATCTTTTATCCTTCACCTACTACTTGTATAAA
Organism: Eruca vesicaria subsp. sativa; assembly: GCA_932364175.1. Lineage (NCBI taxonomy): Eukaryota > Viridiplantae > Streptophyta > Magnoliopsida > Brassicales > Brassicaceae > Eruca > Eruca vesicaria. The sequence continues at coordinate 96,222 of CAKOAT010976265.1, read as the reverse complement.
AGAAGGTTAAAACCGACTAACCTTATACATAATTGTTAGTTTCCTAATCATGTCAAAATCACTGACATACATTTCATTTCTTCTCCAAACATAAATCTCACAAATTCTTCCTTGAAAATATAGCACAGGGCCCTTAAGCCGGTCCTGTAGTAGGCCATCAATATACATAACGTAACATATGGTTGAAGCAGGGTCATAATCTTGGACGAGGCATTCTTCATTAAGTTGCTAAGAACAAACCAAAAGAAATAGCTTTACTTTTTTCCTGTAACAATTACTGGATAATGTTTTAACAGAGTTGGCTACCATTTGCTAGGTTTTTGAAAGAGACAAGGTCTCGTTTGCAGTTAGATTTGATAGCATCCTCTAATTTATCAACCTGGTCAAAATCAACCTTGAAGGAAACCATGGTGGTACCATCTTTACCAGTATCATAGTCTTCCTTGATATCTTCAGCCTGGCATGCCTGCAGCTGTGACACACACATATAAAGACAGATGAGCGAGCACTGACAACATACAATCTCTCATCATCCATAAGAAAAATAAAAAGATTAATTAAGGTGGAGATCAGAAAGCAACCTGATTGTAAACAACACCTAAAAGATCAAATGTCACCTCGACTCCCATTTGAACCTGCAGGAAGAAACCAAATGTGCATGATTAAACAAGAACATCATACAACACAATATGGGAAAAAGGACTTTTGCTTTACCTTAGATTTGACAAGGCAAGTCGAAGCAGTTTTCAAGCAATCAGAGGTAACACCACCATATGCTCTAACAAGACCTCCGGTTCCGAGTTTGATGCCCCCAAAATACCTTAAACACTCACACATTACACAAATATTCAATGGATGATGAATAATCAGTACTAGATTCTTATAAAGATTTAGAAACCCACCTAATGACAACAACCATAACTCTGTCTAATCCAGATGAACAAATTGCAGACAGCATCGGCTTTCCTGCTGTGCCAGATGGCTCACCATCATCATTAGATCGATGTTGATCACCAACCTACTAATAATAATAAATCGAAACTAAAGAACCATTCAAAAATCCCATTTTGTAATGTTTAAAAAAAAAAATCGAATCACCTTGTAAGCCCAGCAGTTGTGCGTAGCGCGAGGATCTCTGACCTGAGAGAGGAACTGTTGAGCCGATTGGTCACTGGAGATAGGACCGGCGATTGCGATGAATTTGCTCTTTTTAATCTCTTTCTCTAAGGATACGATTTCTTTGATGGTCGTGAAGGCGGCACCAAAGGAATCCGAAGTCATCGTGGATAGCAGACAAGCGGCGGGGATTCGCCGGCGGAGAAAGACAGAGACGGTGCTTGCAGCTGCTACTGGTAAGCGCACCAACATCTGATTCTCCCTACTTTTCACCACTTCTTCCGTCCCTCTAGCTTTTGTTATCCATTCCATTGATGGGCCCATGCTGCGGTCCAGTGTCAGGCCCATCTGATAAGCTCTAGATTTCACGAAGAAGAAAGAAACATTGGCATCGGGACGAGTAGCTCAGCATAAGTATGTTGTTATTGGTAATATGATTCACGTCCAGGGGGGTTAGTGGGTGATGGATTTATGAAGATTTGAAGAATTTCAAAAGTATGTTGTTATTGGTAATATGATTCTTAGATTCTTAAAAAGTAGTGTTTTATTGGTGTGATGATTTTATAATTCCATACAAATATCTTGTTATTGGTGTGATGATTTTGTAACTCTATTTAAAGTCTCTTGTTATTCAAAAAGTATTTTTTGATTTTGTCATTCTATCAAAATATAGGGTTATTGGAACAATGATTCTTTACATTTTACTCATTAATCATAACTTTCAAAATACTTGGCTTACTCCTTGTATTCTCAAAGTAGATGACAAACTTACGTGACTGCAGAGTTACACAACAACACCTAATAAACATTATTTTTCTAAACACCGTAACACCGTAAAAATTCTTTTGCAGGCTGAACCAATAAAACAATATGACTATGCTTATCACAACACTGTCACTAATGAACGTAAAATAAAAATGTGAGAAAATAATAAGTGATATCAGTACGATTATTCCAGATTGGTTATGCCAATAAAATAAAAATGTGAAAGTCATAAGTGACACCATAACACATGAAAAGTAATAAGTGACACCATAATATAGAAGCATAGAAATATATCTCTCCATTAACGCTGACTTCCAGCTTCTATCGCGTCATTCCACATATTAAAAGCTATTGTGTCTCTCCAGTTATTAGCATATTCTCTTTGTTGAGATTTAAGAGCACCCACATGAATAGCTTCTTCAAAATTTGTTTGGTTAATGTTTGGAGTGATCACTTCCTCTGGAAAAGCATTTTATGTTCCACCGTTGCTTTGTTCAATATACCGTTATTATCACGCCACCCACGTTGAATTGCCTCCACAAGTAATTCTATCAAAACTTTTGTTTCATCGGGACTCCATAAACTATACTGATTTTTTTCCTTATCACCCATTGCTATCTTATGTAAAGTTAACTATAGTTAGTATAAAAATGCACAAAATATTTATCACTAACAAACACATAGGCGTTAAAAGTTTTGCTTCTAATTTGCATTAAAAAAAAACTAAACCAAACGTAACTTGAAAACAACAATAATCACAACCAAGCTAGATAATATGTAATATAATGCAAAACTACGATTAAAAACAGAGCAAGACATCATAAAAAAAGAGAGAAAGACATGTGTTACCTATGCAAGCTCTGAAAGATGAATATAAAGCACAAAATAATTCTTACACGCAACTACTCTTTTTAAATAGACTAAAACATACCTTATTTGAATAGATATTATATGGAAGATATATAAAAGTTATTATTGTATCACCAAATAACGGTAGAAAAAGTTAATATGAATCCAAATAAATCTACGACATTCCACACAGCAAAATATACAGATTCTATAAATAAGGGAGGATAAATTATTACAATCCATGAAAATCTTTAAGAAAAAACAAATCCATGGATTTTTGAAATCAGCATGAATTAGTTTACCACTAACCCCCCCTAAGTAGAAGGGGATGGTATTTTAATTTTAGAACTAGATTTTGATAGACACTTGCATTTTCTGTTGATCGATCTATAACTTTTTATTAGAAAACAAATAATTCTTAAGTTTTTTTTTCTTTTGTTATTAACATAAAACAAATTGATGACAATTCTGCAAACGAAATTGATAATTGTGCATTCATATGAACGAAGAAGGGTGGCTGCTTACTAGAATTGTGTGCAAAATTGTCTGTCCGGATAATTTTAAAGTTGTTATATTATAATGTTTGAATTTAAAGCAATATTTCATATCCGATCCAGATCTGTGTGATCGAATAGATAAACCCGATGATTCATATATAACCCATATATTAACATATATAATTTGTTAATATTATTAATTTTTATATTTATCTAAAGTTATATATTTCAAGACATATATGAGAATCAAAATACTATAGTTTGTCTATTTAGAATCTCTTTCATTATTTTAAAATAATTTTTAATGTTTTAAAACTGAATATAATTTTCAATGATTAAAAATATATTTGACAAAATCTTGCTGAGGTATATAATTTTGATATGACGAATTCCCAAAAAATGTTTTTGATATGTTTAGTTAAAGGTTTTTATACACATTTATAGATTGTTTGTTAAGATATTTGTTTACAAATATTCTAGTATTTCTGACATATTTATAATATCAGTTTTACATACTGAAATTTCATTTTCAAATATTTTAAACTTACTATTTTTTATTTATTATTTTTAATAAAAATATATATAGTGTTTGTTTATAAAAAAAACTGTAAAGTGCAAAACTATAATATTCTGAAGATTATTATATAAAAGTTATAAAGGGTATGTTTTTAGGAAATTGCTATAAATAGTTATTAAGATAATAAATATGTAGTACATTTTGAAAAGAAAATGATAAAGGAGAGAGATTATACATGATTTAATTGTTTTTTAGTCTTGGAATATTTCATAATTTAATTGTGGTTGATGATTGGTCATAAAAACTTTGGAACTGATTGGATGTATATATTCTGACTAAAAAAATAAAATATATAAAGGAAATGAAAATAACTAAGAAGAGTAAGGACATAATATAAGGAGAGATTTTGGCATTATTAGTATAGATAATTGCATTCCATATGTACACTAATTCTAAAATTTGCAAAGATGTCACAGACACTAGTCTAATTTATTAAACAGTCTCTCTCATATTTTGGAGAGAGAAAAAATATTTCTTCATCTCCCTCTTCACGTTTATAGATTTTTCAGAGGGATGAAGATAAGTTTTGTTTTTTGATGTAACATATTTTCCATCAAGATATCGATATCTCCTTCCGCTTTCTCGGATTTTCCTATCGTTTGCGATTTTGTTGTGTGACACCAATCCATATCAGAGAAAATTTTCATGTTTTCTCTCTCTCTAATTGGAATTGATTCAAATGACGTCACGGTCATCTTTGATCGGAAGACTTTGTAAGCTCAAGGATTTGGAGTTTGACATGTTGGTGCAATGACGCAGAGATAGTATTGATTGACATGATTCATTAGAGTATAGTTCGTACATACTCAAGGATGTTGGAGTCTGGAGTGTTGCGATTGTGTTACACATGGATGATAGTGTGTAACACATCTTCGTGGAATGAAGAACTAAAGCGTGGTGACATGGAGAATTTTCATTAGCTGATCTTGTTTGAACGTGATTCACAAACTAGAAGATCCTCAGATCACAAATTGAAGATTTGGGATGCTGATTTTTAGGAAAAGATATATTGCACAATTAGAAAAGATTGGTGGCAATATATAGGAAAGTTGAGACCTAGGATTAGGTTAAGCTTTCAACGTTGTATTCTCACAGAAACACAAACTGGGGTTTTGGGGTTTCAGGAAGTGAGTGATTTGTAAACGTGATCAACAGGGGTTGGTTCACGCAAAGGGTATATTAAGAATTGATCTGTGGCAAGCCGTGTGTGGCGTTGTGTAATTCGGATTAGACAAGTCTTTGTAAAAGGTTGTTTAAGTGATTCTTAATAAAGATACAGTTGATCTTGAATTCCTTGTGTTCTTATTGGTTTCAACTGTTGTAGACTTTTCATTTGGTATCAGAGCGGGTCACCTCGTTGGATTATTCATTCATATACAGGTTGAGGTTCTGCGGAAGAAGTCAATGAAACCATGAAAGAATTCATCACCCTACCGAGTCCCTACATGTTGGATGAAGGGAGTTTTGACCATTGGAAGGCTCGTATGCGACATATCATACGAGGAATAGATGAAGACGCATGGACTGCTGTTGAGATAGGCTGTTCGTCACCTACTATGCTCATGGAAGATGAAACATATGCTCCTAAACCGAAGGAGAGATGGACAAAAACTGAAAAAGATGCATCAAAGTTCAACTCCAAAGCACTTACTATGATATATTCAGCTGTTAACCTGGACCAGTTCAAGATTATTCAAGGCTGTGAATCAGCGAAGGATGCATGAGATATTCTGGTTAATCACTTTGAAGGTGACACAAATGTGAGACGAACCAGAATTGATCACTTAGCTTCAAGATTTGAGAACCTGCGAATGGAAGATGATGAATCCATTGTTAGCTTTGTGTCTAAGATCAGTTCAATTGCCAACGAAGCTAATGTCCTTGGTAAGAAGTATAAAGAAAAGAAGCTCGTTAAGAAGTTGCTAAGGTGCTTACCTCCACGATTTGATGCTTACAAGGCAGTCCTTCATATAGCCATGAACACTGATGATATGAAGTTCGATCAACTGGCTGGGATATTGAAAGTACATGATCCGGAAGAAGCTGATGAGTTATCAGAAGATTCAGAGGGAATAGTATTTTCGGTTCAGTCTAAAGAAGAAGATCGTGTTAAAAGGTTAGAAGACAATCTGAGTCTTATGGCTAAAAATTTCAACAAAATGCTCAAACATGTTGAAAAAGGTGGAAGCATGTCAGATAATCATTTCTCCATGAATTATTCAGAGCGCTTCAGCAATCAAGGTTCTAGGTCTGCATCATCTAAGGGAGAGAGGGAGAAGAATTTACAGTGCCAAGAGTGTGAAGGTTATGGCCATTATCACAAGGAATGCCCTGTAGCAAAGAGAAAAGAGCTTAGGTGTACTGAATGCAATGGTATCAGACATACAAGAAGTGAGTGTCTAAGCAATCTGAAGAAGGAAAAATCACTCGCATGCTTTAGTGACACAAAATCTGAAAGTGACCGTAATGGCGAGGAATTAGTACTGAATTTTGTGGTATTGATCGGACAAGAAGATGAGAAGAAACTGCAATCAACTGAGAATTCTGAAAATGAAGAGGAATATGATGACTTCAATGAAGACCTCGAGACAGAGTATATGACTATGTTTGATAAATTTACTTAGTTGAGTCTTGAGAATCTACAGCTACTCAAAGACAAAGCTATGTTAAAGGCTCAGGTAAACATACTCGAATTTGAACAACCTACGGTTCAGATTTCAGACCACACTGAGTCTGATCAGGAAGTACAGTCTCTCAAGAGAGCAATGGCTGAACAAAAAAGAGTTTAAAAAGAGTTTAAGTTAAAATTCAATCTGTTAAGTGATCTACTGGTCCAAGAGAGGGACAAGCGCATGTTACTTGAGAGCCAACTCACTGAGAACTACAAGAAGATAAGAATGCTGAATACTGGTACTTCAACGCTTTATCATCTTCTCACTTTGGGACAGTGTCCGAGTGTAAACTGGGGTCTTCGATTTCTTGGTGCGACTTCTAAATCTGCTGAAGAAAGAGAACAAATTTTCTTTGTGAAAGAGGCACCGAGAGCACATGAGAACAAGGAACCAGAGGAAATCAAAACTGTTGTGGGAAACGTTGATACAAAAGGAAAAACTGATCCTAGTAGAAGAAGGAATGGTTGTCATTTCTGCGGTAAACGTGGTCATAACGTTAGATTCTGTTACTCTCGCAGACATCAGTATGAACCTGCTTGGAGACTAAATTTGTGCTTCATAGAACCTGGGACATGTGTGGATTGCTAAAAGAGATTTATATCCTAAGTTCAGAAGATAGACGAGTCATGAGTTACACCTTGAAGCTGATGTGTCACACAAGCACGCTACAGAACATGTTGAAGAAGTTCTCTGCAACTTGGCACACATTATGGTCGAAGATCCAAAGATCAGAAATCAAGCTAGACATGAGTTTCATCCTAAAGCCATTGTTGCTAAAACTGAGAGTTTGTCTCAGAAAGATGTAACACACAGAGACGAAGATATTACACACCAGAGTATAAGTGGAAGCTTGCTTAATCTCACTACCAAGCGATCAGCTATCAGTTTTACCACTGATATATGCACTCCATGGCAAGCTACTTCAGGAGCATCACACCCACTTGATGTCAAACAAATCTGTAACCATGTGAGAGATATCCTTAAGCTCAACCTTCATAATTCTTTTGACACTAACGTTGTGATGACAGGAGTACATGATGTTAATTGTACGTGGTACTTGGACATGAACAACCTGATGGTGTGTCACAAGGCGTCACAGTGTCTTACTGAAATGGGATACATAGCCTTGAGAAAGTTGTGGACTCATATACTGGTAAAGAGATCAATACACGTTGAGTATGGTAGTCTTTTTGACCCTTTTGATATTCACTGCAATAACTTGAATGTCGTCTCTGTAATCCTGAATCATCTTCAATTACCATTGACTAAGCAAGTAGAAAGTAGACATCATCTTGTTAGAGAATTGATTGAGGAAAAACTTGTTGTCATTGAACATGTTGCATCTGAGAATAAACTAGTTGACATAGTTACCGAACTACCTGAATTCAATGGTTTTTTGTGTATTCCAAAAACCCTTGGAATCTCTGATCTCTAATCTATTTGTCTTTGAGAGAAGGTCATGTGTATAGCTAAATCGCATATTGTGTCACACCAACTAAAACCTCTTGTCAGCAAGTTTTGTCCATGCTAATAACAGAAGAAGCTACAATGACCGGGTCTGATCATAGCAGTTCACTGAAGAAAGACACTCATCTCGGAACAGGATGCAACACCTTTTGATTCTGGTGTTGATCACTGTCTTGATTGAACGAAGTAACACGAGAGAGGATGAGTGTAACACGTGCTGAGGTTTATTAAAAAATAAATAAAGATGAGTGCTGCAAAGAACATGAAGTTGTACACACTGTAAAAGTAAAAAGTTAATAAGGCCCAATGTGATAGACACTCGATTTGAATCAAAATGCAACACATTTTGTATTTGACATCTATCACTGTTTGGGCAGAGGTGATTCTTGTACTTTGATCCTCTGAAAGAACATGAATAAAACACTACTGAAGAGGAAGAGGTAGGAACACAAGATATCCATCGTGTTGCCTGAAAACGTTGTGATCATGATCCCAGTCAAAGTGGAATCGGTTTGTTGCTGGGCAAAGGAACTTGCGACAGCTACTCGGCTGAAAAATAGCTACAGGTTTGCACTGACAAGTTGATTTCTTTAATCGTCTTTTGTGATGAAATATGTGATAAGGTTGATGCTGATCTATCTTGCAGACACAGAGGAGTTATCAAAACTCAATTATGTAAATCCATTTAATTTAATTTAATTATCTCAGATGTACATGCTAAGTGATTATCATGGGGTCCTTATCTATTCTCTGCAGATGTGTTGAACTCAGCTTGCTATGCCTTTTTACATGTCAGTGTCTAAGTGAAAGTGAATCGTGGGTCTAGACTGTCTTTATAATCGTTGATGTTTTTACAAACAAAGATCTTTTGAGTGAGTCTTATAAGGTATCTCCATATCCCTACGAATGATAGCCAACATATAAATGTCACTCTTCTCTATGATCATGCGACTCGTGTGACTCCAGGTAAGTTTTCTCTTTGTGAACCGGTTAGTTTTATCAGAATATGCAATCAAGTAGAATCTGGTAATATGGTTACAAGCAGGGGGAGAATCGTGTAAAAGATTGATTGGTTATCTAGAACTCTTATAAAAATTTTTACACTGTACCTGCTTGAGAATTGAGCAACTCACAAATTATTCTGTGACTAATGGTTTAGTGAATTATTGCTTCCGTTCTTCACTGGTTGTGTGTTTGTGAGTTAATGATTGCAGATTCAGAGATTGACATATTCAGATAAAAAGGGGGAGAGTGTAAGCTCAATAATTTAGAGCTTGACATGTTGGTGCAATGACGCAGAGAGAGTATTGATTGACATGATTCATTGGAATATGGTTCTTACATACTCAAGGATGTTGGATTCTGGAGTGTTGCGATTGTGTTACACATGGATGATAGTGTGTAACACATCTACGTTGAATGAAGAACTAAAGCGTAGTGACGTGGAGAGTTTTCATTAGCTGATCTTGTTTGGACGTGATTCATAAACTAGAAGATCCGCAGATCACAAATTGAAGATTTGGTGATGCTGATTTTGAAGAAAAGATATATTGCACAATTAGAAAAGATTGGTGGCGATATATAGGAAAACTGAGACCTAGGATTAGGTTAAGATTTCAACGTTGTATTCTCACAGAAACACAAACATGGGTTTTGGGGTTTCAGGAAGTGAGTGATTTGTAAACGTGATCAACAGAGGTTGGTTCACACAAAGGGTAGATTAAGAATTAGTCTGTGGCAAGCCGTGTGTGGCGTTGTGTAATTCAGATTAGACAAGTTTTTGTAAAGTCTCTCCTTTCAGTATGAAGTGGGTAAATCCCAAAACAATTCGAGTAGAAAACATTAGGGGTGTCATAATGAGCTATAGTCATACTTGGTATCCCTTATTCACAGCTGGTTGTCTTGCAGCTACACCCGCTTGCTGATTGTTACCAACATTATTCCCTTACTAGTCTACCCACAGCGACCGGATTCTAAAACATTGGGTTGTTCTGCTGGTTTTGAGGATCATCCTGTAACTGGACGTTTACATTCTCAGCTATCTCAATTTCTTTAACTTCCTTAGCGGTTTCAGCCATTTCTTTTAATTTTGTCTCTCTAGACGCCCAAGCTCCAACTTCAAAGGCAGTGAATTTCATGATCTTTGGCTCATAGTATGAATGATCATGCACCTGAGAACAAAAAAAAAGAGAAAGAATGAATGTTAAACAAAATGAAATAAAATGCTATATAGTGAAACTGATATTTAACTCTAAGGTGGCCAAATAGTCTCCGTCAATGGTGCCAAAAACTTGATAGCGTCAGGTTTTAACCACTAAATAACAACTGAAATCGCACAGCAAAGACTCAGTAGTATTTAAGGATCAAATCCACTATGACTGATGACCACATGTAGAGTCTCTAATAAGCTACAAGCTAAAGCGAACAAGGGAGTTTGTTGTTTGGTTTTCAGTTAACTAAATTCAATAAAATGCAATAAACACGCAAGCAAGAAAGTTATCAACTCGATTTTGTAAAAGACAAATAGATAAAGGCGCTGGCTATTAAGACTTCACAGGGTTGATCACACAACAACAGACACGAAATCAAATTACAGCAACGTCTCTAACTCAAATCAAAATGGTAGAGCTAACATCTTATACTCAGAATCTAATACTAGCTTCCACTGTATCAGATATTGTAAACAAGCTTTAGGTTAAAGTTTAATCAGTTCACATGGCATAGTAACATCAATTTTTCTTGGTTACAGAAACCTTGCTTATTTACTGATATTTTCAATCAACATTTTTGTTGGTAAAAATCCTAAAATCAGGGGCAAAGTGACTGGTTAAGTCTCACCTTTTAGAAAATAAATACACTGATATGCTCAAATTACCCAAAGAGCAACTCTCTCAAATAAGAGATCGATTGTAGTACTTGGGGATCGAATTCACATAGACTCTATCTTTCACACAATAGATTTAAAGTGTAAGATTAAGCTAGGTAAATAAGAAAAATCAATAAATAAAGCAGTAACTAGAATAAGTGTAAACGATGGGAGAAATGCTAGAATCAGGGATACCAAACAGGTAATCAGAACTTAAATAAATAGTTGCCAAGGGTTTTATTAAGATCAATCCTAGAACTTGAATTTCGTAAGTAAGATATCCAGCTCTTGTTGCGGGTCTAATCAGATGTTTATATCCTAGAATTCTAACTCTCAATTGCAAATTTAATTACTTTAGACAAGCAATTAGATTCAATTCGATATGTTCACTAGTTTTCTGAACCAACTCTTGATGTATTTATCAACCTACCTTGGCATGATTATATTCAAGTAATTGACCATGCTCTGTGTGTCCCAACTATTCTATGATCAGTTTTCGAGTTAATTACTCTAGAAACAAACAATAATAAAAATCATTTCGAAGGATAAATTAAGATTACTCTAGCAGTTCTATAAATAATAATTTTATCAAACCCCTAGAAATTCCTTAAATCTAACATGGTTATTACTCAGACATGATAGATGAAAACATGATCATATATGAATAAACTTCAAAGATAATCAAAAGGAGTCTCAAGAAAACTCAGAAGGAGTTCTTCTCTTCTCTCCAAACCTAAAATATATTCTAACAATAGAAGCATAGCCTCCATAATGGCTTAACAAAACATTATATAGGATTTAGACACGTTCAGGGTCTTCTATAAATAAGAGAGACTTTGGGGCAAAGTCAAAATTCTTGAAACTTCATTGAAACTCGTCGATTTTCTGATTTGGAGGAGTGTCAATCGACACCAAGATAGTGTCGGTCGACACCATGATGTAAGCTCGACTGCTTCCTCTTCGTGTGTCAGACGGACCACTCTTCAGTAAAAAGAGAATAACCTTTGGTCTAGGATCCTAATAGACCTCAAACCGGTGGCATTGAAAATCAAACTCCAAGATCTAGCTTGTTTCAAAATATTATCTGAACTGCATCGTTGTAAGTTCTCCATCCATATTTAAACTTACGACGCATCTGCACAATTCGCATCTCAAATGGATCCAGAATTTCCAAAGGTTCCCAAAACTTTCTTTAACTTGATCGAAAAGGCTCTAAAATAGACTTATACCATGTCCTAAAATTGGTAAAACCATGGTATATCATACACAAAGATCCAAAATCATAAATTCATAATCAAACCGTTTCTAGATCAATACATCGAGAAATCCCCATTTAAGAGCCTCTTTTACCCAACTAAAAGACTACTCACTCATAATCAAACAACAACAACACAATGACACTAGATAATGAATGTATTAAATCATAGAAAGGGTTGAGAATATCTTCTCCAAATGGGTACAAGAAGAAATCTCAAGTAACATTCTAGTTTGTGGTATATGTAAAGGTTTAAAAGAATTGATTTAGCTACATATGTCACTAAAGTGCATTTACCTTTTCCGTCAAACACCCGTTTAAAATTCCAGGGTTAAGAATGCTTGAGCTAGAGTGGTGGAATGATGGGTTACCTATGGGGGAAGTGATTTTTGATACCATGTGAGGGAGGGCAAAGCACGGGGAAGGATCATGTGGTGATTGCATGGTCAGTAAACAAGATATATAAGCTCCAAAAATTAACACATTGCATGTCGCATGGAATGGGGCTTATGGGCCGAGTGAGCGGGCGTGGGAGGCCCATTAGCCGTGAGCAGTTAGGGCATTACAAGTGGTATCAAATCCGAACCAAGACAAGTGTGGATCCCTTGTGTGGGCTCACACTAACATGGTAACGATCTTGGGGCGCAACGAGGACGTTGCATTCTTTAAGAGGAGGTGACTTGTAACATCCCAGTTTGTGGTATATGTAAAGTTTTTAGAAGAATCGATTTAGCTACCTATGTCACCAAAGTGTACTTACTTTTTCCGTCACACATCCGTTTAGAACTCCAGATTTAAGTGTGCTTCAGCTGGAGTAGTGGAAGGATGGGTGACCTAATAGGAAGTGATTTGTGATACCGTGTGAGTGAAGTCAAAGTACATGGAAAGGTCATGTGGTGATTGCGAGCCCAATAAGCATGAATTTCTCTGAAAAATTAACGGACCGCCTGTCGCACAGAATGGGGTTCACAGGCCGAGTGAGCGAGTGTGGCAGGCCCATTAGTCATGGACAGTTGGGGCGTTACATCACTATCCACAAGTTTACAAATGATCCAAAAGTATCAATGATCTCTCACAAATCACCCTCGGTCTCTCTGGCCGCCAAGAACAAAAAAATGATAGAATACAGAATAAAAGTGAAGTTTTAGGCTTTTAGGTTTTCAAAACACGTTTTTTTGCAATTATGGAAAGTGCTCTCGCTGTGACATCTATCTAGCGATCCATGTGGTGTGGATTGGTCGATCCATGTTAAGGATCATGCACTTTTGGTCTTTCGGATTGACTGATCGATGTCAAACATGATTGGTCGATCTAGGTGTGGATCGATCGGTCCTCGTCACTTCTGCAGCATGTTTTGACCCAATGCTTAATTTTGCTCCAGTTTCCAATCCAATTACGTTCTTTCCCATCATGTGGACCTGTAACTTGTAAACTATTTGAAGAATAACAAAATACATCGATAAGACCAAAATACCTTGAAAAAATTAATCATTCTTTGTTCAGAACATATTTTAATCAGAGCATGTCATGTTGTCTCCTCCAGCCGGAGTATACAGTGGCTAAATAGGCCGAGCGTGGGTTTGGAACCTGGGCTGTTTCTTTCCTATAATGTTTAGGTCTGGGTTTTCTTATTGGAGAAGTAAGCGGGTTTGGAACTTGAGCTGTTTCTTTCCTATAGTGTTTAGGTCTGAGTTTTCTTATTGTAGAAGTAAATTCTTGCCTTCAAGCTGTGATAGCTTATGTATGCTCTGGTCCATCTGCTTGGAATACTCTATTATCCTTTCTTTCAAGATTTGGATCTATGAGATGACTCGGGATTATCCATGTACTTTCTCGGGCAGAATTTATTTTGGTGTTTTTCACCTGCAAGGCTTCTAACTGGGCAAGTAAGTGGATATCAACCGGGGTGGTCAAGGGTTACTCATGCTCACTTCGGGTCATAATCACGTAGTTCTGGCTATATTCTTTATTTTGACATTAAATTGACAGGGTAAAATAAAAGAGGATTTTTTGTGATACTACGGAAACATGAAGTAATATATAAAAAAATAAAATAGATTAAAAGTAGTGTTTTACTGATCAATAGAACATGAATACAATGTATTGGTCCAAACACCTTAGTTTTGGTTGTTTGCTTCCAAGTCGAGGTGTATAATATTTGATCTCCCTTCTAGTAGGGTTTCAAAGTCTATTTTATAGGTCTTTATAGTTGAAATTTTAAGTTAGATTCTTACATATTCTGAAATATGTAAATACTTTTTTAGATAATTTTTTTTTATTTGATCCAGAGATGGGTGAAAAACGTGATCTAAAAGCCAGAAGTAGTTTATGCAAAAGAAGATGGTTGACGTCCTGCTTTAATTAGGAGGAATGACGTCTTGTTTAATTATTCCCAACAATATCCACGTAATAAAACTTAATAGTGTGATGATAGTTACAACTATATAAAAGCCAGAAGTAGTTTATGCAAAAGAAGATGGTTGACGTCCTGCTTTAAATAGGAGACGTCTTGTTTAATTATTCCCAACAATATCCACATAACACTTAATAGTGTGTTGATAGTTACAACTATATATATAATTCTGAAGATTTTAATAAATAAAGTTTTATTGTTAAATATATAAATCTCTAAGAATTTTTTAAATTAAAGGTTATAAGATAGATACAAGAAAGAGTCCAAAACAAATTGATGCGTCATTACAAATCTTATACTTATCGAAGAAAATGGGATTGAGACTAAAGACTTTTTTCTAACCGCTGAATGACCAGATGGTTCACAGCTAAATTATCATCTTTTAATTATTATGTCTATAATATTCGCTACTACAATGGAAAATGATGTACCTGTTATGAATAGTCATGTGTATGTCTATCATAGACCCAAAAATTCATATTCTAATATATTTTAAAACTATAGATATGTATTCCTATATATATATGTACATTTACCTAAAGAATAACAAGAACAACCGATTCGCTCTTTCTTTTATATTTCACAACATTACCAATCATTACTAAATATATTAACAAATACTAGATTTTTTCGAAAACGCGGGTTTCTTTGAATTTAAATAAAGTTTGATATGATTAGTATTTTTGGATTTTGTATATTATTATGTTATAAAGTTGTATTATATCAAATAAGGAAATTTATTTTAAAATATATTATTTTGAATTAATTTATGTGAAATTTTGTTTGTACACTTTTATATTACTCTTTCTTAGACATATCCATTTTACCTGGATCCAAAAACTGTACCAAAACCGATATGAAAATACATGATTGGGTCATGGATCGAGAAAAGTACCTAGGATTGTTTTTAGACCTTTGGATCTCTAATCGAGTCCGGGTATCAAAATACCTGAAATATTTTGTCTATATTATGTATATTTGGATATTTTATATATTTTTTTCTATGTTAAGAATATTTTTTTGGGATTCAGGTTGAGGTTTCAGTAAAATTTCCATTTTTAAATTATAATTTGTGTATTCGGATAAAAAATTTAGATATCTTTAGTTCCTCGAATAAATTTCAGGACTTTTAGGTATTTTTCAGGTGTTCGTTTGGATTTTCGTGTATTTTTGATGTTTGAGATTTTTCGGGTATTTTGAGTCTTTTTTTCCTTAATATCCGAACTGACTCGGAACTATTCTATACACAAATTACAGGTATCTTACAGGTACTTGAATTATGGACTTGAATAGATTTGGATCCAAAAATAACCGACCAAAATCTAAAATGAATATTTTCAAATAATTAGTCGGGTCCAAATTTCTATGACCCGAAAAACTCAGACCTGAAAAGAACTAATTTGTACCTGATCCGAAGATTTGAATACCTAAACCTATTCCCTCTTGTTATATTTTGTGGGCATTTTATAAGAGATATTTGTAGAGTTGGGGAAACTTGGTTTTCTTGGGAGATTTTTTTTTTCTAATTTGATAGAATATATTTGTAGGGTTTGGTTAATTTTGATTGAAATAGGGGTCTTTAATAATTTTATCTTAAATATTTTTATTATAAATACTTTTTATAAACATTAATTTAACCATATATCTAATGTTATAAACAGACTATTTTCTAATGTATTTTTATAAAATTCAATTTTTCAAATATTTGGAATTATATAATATAAGATTACATGGTATAAATGTTGTATTGTATGCTAACTCTTTTTTTTATAATTAATGTAAGTCCATATGGAGCATACAATACGTGTATAATATTTTTGCATAGCAACCATAATGTTGGGGGATACAATATTTCCAAAAATAAGGGTATCACATGAAATAAAGAGTACTAATAGGATTAATTTTTAAGTAACTAACTAGGTGTTGACACGCGTTTTTAAAGCGCAGATATATTTTTTATCATTCTGATAAAATTTATTTGAATTAATTATTTATACACAAAAATTTAAAAATTGTTCTATTTTAATGCTGATTTTCACATAGTGTTTTTTTATATATAATCCAGACTCAGATCCATAGTTGAATCGGTGTATCCCATAATAAAATTTTTAATAAAACCCGGCAAATACCCTAAAACTCGCTATTAGTCTACAGTATGATATTTGTTGATCGGCTTAAAACCCTATAAAACTGGTAATAATTTTTAGAAATTTGCTAGGATAGACCTAAAAGTTTTTATCACAATTATAGACCTTAAAAATAAAAATGACCAAAATAGACTTAAATATTTTATCAAAAATAAGTAAATATACACTTATAACCTTTGGTTTAACGAATCCTAGACTTTTTTGTTTAGAGTTGAGAAGTGGGATTTTAGGGGTAAAATTTCAATTTTTTAAAAATAGAACAAACTTAAAATTTTCAAAATAAAAAATGCTATTTTGGTCATTTTAGTTTTTGAGGTCTAATTTTGTGATAAACTTAAAAAATTCTATTTGAGATATTTACCCTAATATTTTTAAAAAATATTTAAATAACTCATACTTTTAATATTAAAGAAAATTGATTTTTGTAATTTCATTAATGAAATTTTTTTATCATTTAAAAAAATGAAACAATGGTAATATAAAAAATACAAAATTTATTCATATAACAATATTAGTTTCTTTTCGTTATTAATTACCAACGATAAGTTTACATTTTTACTTATTTTATATCTAAAAATTATTTATAAAAAATTGAATTCACATATCAATATTATAAATAAAATGACATAGTAAATAATAATTTTTAATTTTTTATAGCTAAATAATATTATGCACGAAAATATGATATTAAAACTAAATATAAAGTATAATTTTTATGACAAGAAAATTATTATTAATCACAAAAATAGGAAAAATTATCAGTTACCATAAATATATGAAATATTTAGTTGTTTAGTTAATTAAAATTCTAAAAATAAAGAGTAGTATTATCTTATAAATATGATGAAAACCCAAAAGTAGAATCCAAAATTTTTAAAATAGAGTTCTGCTTTAGTGTAGATGGCATTAGCAAACAAATACTAATAAATAGTTATACATTTTGTCCATCAACCTTCTCATCGTAGGATTTTAGAATAAATCTCTTTTAATAGTATATATATTTTCTTCTCAAATTTCAGTTTTTTTTAACTAAGTAATATTGAGAGAAAATGACTAAAATAGTACTAAAAAGTTTTTGTCACAAATATAGCACTTAAGAATAAAAATGACCAAAATAGCACTTAATGTTTTATCAAAAGAGATAAATATACACCTATATCCCAATGATAAATTAATTTAGGCATTAGGGTTTAGGGTTAAGGGGGGAATTTAGGGTTTAGAGTTTAGGGTTTAGGGTTTAGAATTTAGGTTTTAGGGTTTAGAGTTAGGGAGTTGAGTTTTGGGGATAAGATTTCAATTTTTGAAAAATAAAAAAAATTAAAATTTTCAAAAGATAAAATGCTATTTTGGTCATTTTAGTTTTTGAGTGCTATTTTTTTTGACATAAACTTAGAAATGTGCTATTTTATAGATTTGCCCTAATATTAATCTTATTAAATATGATTTATTAAACAAGTAATATTTTATTATTAATTATTCTACATCTTCATGTCTATAATGATATGCTTATGAATATAGTATTATTAATTATATATCTTGATGTGAAGACATATTAACTGTACAAAATAATTCATGTTTTTCAAGTTAGAAAATAAAAACTGAAACTATAAATAACTATTAATTATACAGTTTAAATTTTAAGGTAATTAAGTTTTCATTAACATTAAGTTTAAAAGGAATTTTTTAATGACTATATTATTTTATATATGTTTATATTTATCATTATAACTTTGACTAGTATTTTTAATATATTTGTTGGTTAAATATATTGATTGATTAAAATATTTATTTTATTTTTCTTAATAAATCAATTATCAATCATATAACTAATGCATGGTATAACATTTAATTCATATAAATTCAGTAACTTAAAAACTTGATTCATAACATATTTCGTTGATTAACATATCTAAGTATAATTTGTAAATAATCAACTATCATATTATTAATTTTTAATTTCAATCAAAATTGCTTTTATTTTGTATTTGTTTATATTTGTTTCGCCAGCACATGCGGACTAAACATTTTATAATTAGTTTTAATACACAAATTATTAATTAAAAAACTATAATGATAAATTATTATTTTGTGTTTTCATCTGAAATATTTATGTTTTCATTTGAAAGTTCTTACGTTTTATAAAAATTTTGAACATTTAGTTGTATTCTGTTATCATTATTAATTAATAAATCTTTAAAATCACTCAATATTTTCTTTTCAAATATAATTTTTTTAAAAAAATCTACTTGATTAATATTTACTTATGTATTTTCTGTTTTTGAATTTGTTAACTTTTTATTAACATATACTTTTTAGATAATGACACGATCTATATAGGAATTAATTTTCATTTTAAAATATATTTTTACAATTTTGGATTATTCTTACTATTATTAATTATAATCACTTATCTAATCAAATATAATTTAAATTTATTTTAAATTTTTGGGTAATTTTAATATTTGATTCATTAATGGTATAAACGATATTAACCAGTTTAACTCTTAACGTGGAAGTTTTAATGCGAAAAAATATTTCGCAAATAATAGTTTAGATAATATATTTACAATTATTTTGACGGAATATTAATTTGACAGGATAATTATTTTTGGTTTATATGCTAAGAGTATAAATAGTAATTTGTATATGATTCACATTTATGATATGTAACTAAATTTTGTCATTATTTCTTTCTAAGCATGTATGTTCACGGTATGAATCTAATTTTTGTTATTATCTTATTTTAAGATTCTAAATTACAATCTTTACCATTAAAATTATAGATATTTTTTTAACTATAGATGTATATAAGATGGAAGATGCATCACATTTTTTACAAAAATATATCATTATCTTTAAGCAAAATTTATAATATCACTTCATAAATAATGTTTAAAGTATATATTGAAATTCCACTTTTTAGAAAATAAAATCAAAGCAGACCTGAATGTACTCTTCAGTTAATTTGTATTCCACTTAGAACCTATTTTATAGGTTTAAATTATTAGCAATGAAGGGTTACAAAGTTTATCTTCTATCTAACCCTTCTGTGTTTACTAAAGAATTTAATAATCGGAGTCTGGAAGTTAATTCATATTTGAAGTTCTTCTCTAATTTTTATTTTCAAGAAAAAACGATAGTCACAAAAAGAGTTCTTGTATTCTAGTCTCGTGTCACTGTTCTGTAGGCTTGTCGTCACTTGAAGTAACCGTTTGTTAATTTATTATGAAGGCGGTCCCCAAGTCAACTCTCGCTTCTCTGCCTCCACTCAATTTTCTTGTGCAACTATGTGGATACATACATACATGTGTATACATACTGCATACATATCTTTATAGAGATGCTCAAATATCATAATCGTGCCTTTTAAGGAAACTGTAGCTTGCAGAATAACATATGTACATACCAGATCCTATGTTTCTACCATTTTTCTTCTTATAATCATCTTTCTCCACATCATCTCTTTTGTCTCTTTTCCCAGAAAAAAATCATCAATATTTTTTTCTAAATTATTTGTCTAACTTACCCGAATATCTCTAGCTCTTTTTTTTCTATCTTGTTGTTCTATATAAAGCAAAACCACAATTCTCAAGTTCTGAGTTTATGTTGTTGATCACAATGAGTTTCTTAGTGAAAGTTATTGCCTTTGTGACACTACTTTTAGTGTTTGTAATAACAACAGAATCAGCCCCTGAATCTGCTCTTATTACCAAACTTCCTGGCTTCAGTGGCACTTTTCCTTCAAAACACTACTCCGGGTAAAAAATGAGTTCTCTGTTTTCTTTCTTTGGAGGTGAATAGATCATAGGCTGAAAACTCGAGTAACGTCATTGAAACGTGTACAATGGCGAAAATTGAGTTCTCTTAAATTTTGAATTTTTGTAGATTAAATTATGTTCATTCTTTTTTTTTTTTGCATTTTCGAGTTTCTATGTTATTCTTTGGTTTTGATTCTCAAGGTACGTGACAATTGATGAGGAGCATGGGAAGAATCTGTGGTATTACTTTGTTGAATCAGAGATGAATCCTTTGAAAGATCCGGTCGTACTCTGGCTCAATGGTGGTCCAGGTTGCTCAAGCATGGATGGATTTGTGTACGAGCATGGTCCTTTCAATTTCGAACCAGCAAAGACAAACAATAGTCTCCCACTCCTGCATCTTAATCCTTATAGTTGGTCAAAGGTAAATTTTTAAAGTTTAGATACCGTATCAATAACTACTACTATTTCTTTTCCATAGTTGTAAATAATGTTTTCATAGTACGATTTGTTTTCATTATCAGGTGTCTAACATGATATACCTTGATTCACCTGTTGGTGTGGGATTCTCTTATTCAAAGAACGAATCTGACTACATAACCGGTGATATAAAAACCGCGGTTGACTCTCACGCGTTCCTTCTCAAGGTAAAATAAACGAATGTTTACATTCAACGATTAAACACAATTCCAATGAATTCATAAACTATATACTGTATCTAATGGATTCTTAAAGAGCTCATTTTTAGTGTTTCAAAAAGAGCTCCTTTTAATTAATTTTTCTACTGGAAAAGAAAAAGATATATATATTATCGTAGCTTTATAAGATTTTAATTGATGCTATCCAAATGAGAGCTTAAACGAATCTTTTCGCTCAAAATTACCATGAAAACTCTAAGAACTAATGGAATTATTTTAAAAATAACAAATTAGCTTAGCAAAATCCAAAAGATATTCAAAAAAAAAGTAATCAAAAGAGTTCTTGCAGAAATTAGAATTCTTTAGATAGAAATTTACATCTTTGAATAACGTTATTTAAAAAAAAAATATCTTTGAATAACCTACACCCTAAGCTTTTGGGTGTTATTCAGATCACTAAATGCTTCTTCCGAATGTTACTCACCAGTGGTTCCAGATGTTTCCCGAGTTTCAGTCGAATCCCTTTTACATCTCTGGAGAATCTTATGCTGGAGTTTACGTCCCAACTCTTGCTTTAGAAGTTCACAGAGGTAATGTACCCTTTCATATATAAACACGTAAATCAACTATACACACCTTCCTGAGCTTTTTTCCTCCATTTTATTTGGTTATGTTGCAGGGAACAAAGAGGGGTTAAAGCCGGCTCTTAATTTAAAGGTAACGATATAATAAGCGAGTCAAGATTCAGTTTTCATGAAATTGTCGTTTGGTTTTATACAAGGATATATTGGATGACCTGTCCTTGTGTTTGGTACAGGGATATTTGGTTGGAAATGGAGTTGCAGATTCCATGTATGACGGAAACGCTCTTGTCCCGTTTGCACACGGGATGGGACTAATCTCTGATCAGCTCTTTGAGGTTTGCTCAATGGTTTCTTACTCACTCTTCCACTTCTTTTTTTGCTGGTTAATATAATATATCATCTAACACCTAACAAGAAAACCCGTAGAACGTTACGAAAGTTTGCAATGGAAATTTCTATGACGAAGTTGGACCTGATTGCGATGAACAGTTGGCGAAAGTTTCAATGGTAAATATAAGATGTTAACATTAAGACATTGAGAATATTGTTAGATCATTAGTTATATATATTATTTTTCCAGGATATTGAAAGGTTGAACATATACAACATTCTTGAGCCATGTTACCATGGAACATCGCTATCCGCATTTGACATAAAATCGCTGCCGTCAAGTTTTCTTCAGTTAGGCAAAACCGAGAAGCCTTTGGCTGTAAGAAAAAGAATGTTTGGTCGAGCGTGGCCTGTTCGTGCGCCTATTCGTCCAGGCATTGTTCCTAGCTGGTCTCAACTCCTTGCTGACGTCTCTGTTCCTTGCATCGTAAGTAAACAAGAAAAAAAAAAAAAACAGCGCCTCTTTCTCTCTCTTACTACTTCGTAGTATAAAATGAAACCGTCTACCGTTTTATAATTCCAGAATGACAGAGTTGCAACAGCTTGGCTAAACGATCCAGCGATCAGGAAAGCTATTCATACTAAAGAGGTCTCAAATTAACTCTGTTTTGATCCTATTGCTATATAGTAAGAGTACTGATCACTGATGTAGTTAGTGGAAAATTCTCTACAGGAGAACGAGATTGGAAGATGGGCACTCTGCACTGGAAAGCTCTCATTCCATCACGATGCAGGAAGTATGATCAGCTTCCATAGAAACCTTACTCTAAATGGATATAGAGCTCTCATTTACAGGTACTTATAACAATGATCTGAAGAAAGCCTTTAGTTTCCAAAATAATGAATCAAGTTTTTGATATGAAGCGGTGATCACGATATGTGTGTTCCATTTACTGGCTCTGAGGCCTGGACACATTCTCTTGGATACAAGGTGATTGATGAATGGAGGGCATGGATATCAAATGACCAAGTCGCGGGGTAATATTTTCTTACTGTAGTGATCTTTTTATGGAGCTCTCCATGTTTTCTACAATTCATGCATATTCTTTTGCAGGTATACCCAAGGATATGCAAACAATCTCACATTTTTAACCATCAAGGCATGGAAGCACAACTCTCTATTCAAACTGGAAAAAAAGTTGTTTATATTCTAAGGACTGTTTTTAAATCCTTGTGTGGGTAATTTCAGGGTGCAGGACATACGGTTCCTGAGTACAAACCTCGGGAGGCTTTGGATTTCTATAGCCGATTTCTGGCAGGAAGCAAGATTTAAAGAGAGCTCTCTACTGAAAAATAAAAACAGGGCATCTTATCGTGTATTGATTCGTCTGAATAAAAAAAGAAAAAGAAAAGGCAAGTGCTATTCAGCTTGTGAATGATTGATTCTTCATGATAAAAGACATCATGCATACCTCTTCTTCCAGTAAAGTGCTTGCCATTTATATTTTCTTTAGTTGAGCTATTTGCCTTTCAAAAAAGTGAAATTCAAGTTCCAGTCCAGTCCAAACAGAAACTAGCCGAAATGAAAGCGGAGTTAAATAACTTGCATTACACTTCCGTCGGTTTGAACGTCACATCACATTAGTTATTTGTCTTAGTCAATGGACCTACTTAAGATAGTTTTGTCGGTATTTCAATTCATTGATTGAAAATAATGCCCAAAGGGCTAATACAACCTGTTGTGAATAAGCCTCGGAATTAAAATCAAGTGTGCTTCGGATAGTGATTATATTCCCAATCTTAGGAGATTTTTTGTTTTTGAAAATTTGAAATTGGCTGTAACATATCTGAAAAATGCAGATGGTAGATGAAAGTGTTTGTTGGACCTTACCGGGCTAGGAATATAGTGCAAAATATTTAGGAGAATAAAATTGAACGGGTTGGATGTTTGTCCATGCAACAATGGTAATGCATTCTTTATCAGTGAATTTAGTGGAAATTTTCTTGCTTTTTTCAGTCATGCCAAGCACATCTGGATAACAACACAAAGATATGTTCCTTTATTGTGGCCAGGGTGAGTTGGAGGTGGTGCAGACCTAAGAATTTATTTTCAGTACGAAAGTATTCAACAATACCTTTGATGTAATGGGCTTCAATGTTGTTGGCCCTCAAGGAAGACGACAAAGTAGTCGTCAGATGTGAAGTTGAGTGCCTTGCAAGAGATGATGGTGTTGTAATAATCGATGGATGAGATGTGAAGTTGAGTGCCTTGCAAGAGATGATGGTGTTGTAGTAATCGATGGATGAGATAGCACCAACTTTGGAGACAATTACATGCCGCATGTCGTCTGGCATAGTTTCAAGGGTTCGACTTTTCAGTTGTGATGGGTCCTGAAACGTGAGTAGTAAGTTATTTATAAAGGAAGATAGGATGAGGTTAGACTCGATGTCTTTTTCCTTGTGTAAAGTAAATGTAACACATTTTAAAGGCAACCATTTTTCCACTTATTGTAGTGTGTTGACTGTATGACATTAATATCTCTAACGTCTGTGATATAAGCTGAACCGCTTAGGCGATTGATGCTCCATTCTGACAAACAACGTACACCCTGGAACCATTCACATATGACATACCGATCAATATACCTCAGGCCCGAGTTGGTGATTGTGACATTAGTTAATAAAGTTCTGAAATGGTGCACACAGAAAAAGTTTGAATATGCATCATATAGCTATGCACTATTATGGATAACGGAGAAAACCCTAGTCGTCACAAGACAGAAAAACGAGAGTTTTTTTTCTAGTTTGAAACCAATGGTCGGAGGTTTCTATAGCTCCGACATCAGCTTGTTTAATTCGTTTTGTTTTTATTTCTTTGGTTTCTTTTTTTTTCTGATTATTTTGATTTGTTTGTTTGCCAATTTATTTTGAATGGCAAAACTTTGAATTGTTCCTTTAAACGATTCTTCTAATGGATTTGGAAAAAAAAAATTTTGGTTCAATTGAATCGTTTAGAAAAGGTAATTGACAGATCTAATGCAGATGGTGGCGACAGATCTTACTGGCTTCAATCGTTGATGGTTCTTCACTTAATGGTGATGGAGTTCTTGCTGCAAACTATGGTTATTTCGAAAGTCAGCAAAACGTTCTATGAAACGGTAATATCTTTGACTATGTTATTATCAGAGCAATATAAAGAGTTGTCTTCTCTCATTGAACCCTATTAAAGTAATAAAAAGAGAGTAGCAATTGTTCTCAGATACGTCTGAAGCGTGGTGTTTCTGGATTAAGACGAAAATTATTTCTTTTGGGATTCAACTATTCTAAAACCAAATTTGGATTTTTTACATGAAAATCTTTAGTTATCCATTTGCAAAGATGTGTTAGTTTACTTATCCCTACTGGTATATCCGTTTTCTGTGTTTGTTGTCCTAGTTTTCATTGTTAAGAACTATTTGCATAAATGGCTTAATAATACAATTCAGCGTTAAAAAAAGCTATGCATTATTATAAGTTTTTAAATATAAATTGTTTAAATTGTAGTTCAGACCTGTGAACTAATTAGGCCCAAAAATTTTCCATTTGGGAAAATTGATAAAATAACCCTCAACTTTTGAAAATAAGCCAGAAAAATCTTCAACTCACAAACACACCATTTTAACCTTCAACTTCTAATCAAACACGATTAAATCTCATACTTTTGTTGACCAAGTCATTTTAGTCTCGTCAAAATTCAACCGTTTAGTTCCGTTAGTTATATTTAACGATTGACTTTTAATGAGCCTAAAATGGCTTGGTCAAAGAAAGTATGAGATTTTTTATCCTAATTTATAAGTTGAAAATTAAAATTGCTTACTTAAAAATATCTTAACTAAGAATTGATGTTTTTGTCTTATTTTCTTTACAACAAAATATTATAATTTTTCATATCGATTAAAATGACTAATTTAACAAAATATGTTCAAAATAATCTTAGATATAATATTTTTAAATGAATTAAAAATAAAAATTTGTTTAGTAAAAAAAACTTGATTAAAAATACAATTATACTGTAAATTCAGATATAAAATAAAATAATTAAGTGCTTATATTCAGAACAATTTTAAGAATAAAAACATAAAAATTAAAGGTAAAACTCTAAGCACATTGTTGTTAGAAGTATCTATACTATTAAAGCAGATGACTGCTTATGAATCTGCCCCTGATTTTTTAAGGAAATTACAAAACATTCCACTTTCTTTTATTTTTAATGAAAATTATCCATTAAAAGCCCAATTGAAAATCGCCAATTAAAAGCCCAATAATTTTAACATTTATTTACAACGAAATGGGCTTCAAATCTATACAAAAAATTATATATTTGTAAGTTTACAAATTTATCAACAGAAGTAGGTCCGAGTATTTGACACAGACCCGAACAAGAACCGACACGAAAATACAGATCCAGGTCCGGGTTCGGATCATTGCTAGAGTATTTGTTGGGTATTTTTTGTTTGGATCCGCAGGTCTCGGTTCGTCTGGGTCCTACTAGAAACCCGATCGGGTATTCAAAGTATCCACAAATTATGGTATATATTAGGTATATTTAGGTGATTGGGTATATTTTTGATAATTCAGGTATTTTTTAAAGTTCCAGACTTGGATTTTCGAATATAATATTAGGTTTTAGGTAAACTTTTAGATTTCAAAAAATATAATTCGGGTATCGGATAAAATTCCGGGTATATTTTAGATTTTTTGGGTCTGATTTTGGATAATATTTCGGATTTTTTTGCGGTTCTTCGTGTCTTTTTAGAATTTTCGGGTTTTGGGATCCAGTTTGGATCCTTCGGATCCTTTTCGGGTCCTAAATACCTGAACCGACCCGATAATATACCCGAACCAACAAACCTGACAAGACCCGATCCGAAATCGACCCAAAAAATTATAGATACTTATATGGGTCCAAATTTCTAAGACCCAAAAAATATGGACCCGACAAAACCCGATCCAGACCCGACTCGAGGATCCGGATACTCAGAATTAAACAGTATATTACCCGCGCTTTGAAAGCGCGGGTCAAAATCTAGTCTATACTATTAAAGCAGATGACTGTTTTGGTTTCTGCCCCTGAACTTTCTAGGAAATTACAAAACATTCCATTTCACTTCCTTTTTAAACAAAATCGTGGGCTGAAAATAACAAATAACTTCAAACAGCCAAGCCCAAACGAAATGGGCTTCGAACATCTATGCTTAATTCATATTTACAATTCTGTTTTTAAAACAAAATGTCTTCAAACCCTATTTAGTAACCCTATTGATATTTACAAATCTATTTAGTAACCATATACCCTAAACTTTAATCAAACCCTAAACCCTATTTTGTTTCATATTTGCTTTGTACATCATCCTTCCCAGAATCATTGCATGATCCTGCCAAATACATAAGAACAACACCTTTACACATGAACCAAACAATATCGAATATCTATATTTATTTTCAAAATCATATATTTTTGGGATATTTATTCAAAACATATTACATTTACACATGAACAAAACAATATCAATAACCAAATTCGGTTTTCAACCTCATAAATTGTCGGGATATTTATTCTTAACATATCATTGAATATTCTCTGTAATTGAATATTCTTTTTAATTGTTACCAACAATAAATTACGAAAAATATATATGTGTAGAAATAAAAGTATAGAAACAGAAACCAAAAGATTTGCTAACTAATTAATTATATTTTCCAAATTTGCCAAATACTAATCCTAAAATTTATTCTTAACATATCATTGAATATTCTCTATAATTGAATATTCTTTTTAATTGTTACCAACAATAAATTACGAAAATATATATATGTGTACAAATAAAAGTATAGAAACAGAAACCAAAAGATTTGCTAACTAATTAATTATATTTTCCAAATTTGCCAAATACTAATCCTAAAATATATTCTATACACAAAATAATCTATTCTGTTCAAGTTTACTTATGGATTTCCAAATACTAATCCTAATCAATATTCGATACTAAAGAGAATATCCCCAAACTTTCTCCCCAAGTTTCTACTAAAACCTAACCACGTCGCTTAAATCTGCTTTATATATAAATAGACAGGACCCTATTCATGTTCCAACCCACACCTTCGAACAAACAAGTAAACAAAACTATAGCTACTAAAATGCAAATCCAACCATCAAGAGGTTCTAATGATAAAGTGGTCCTTTTACACGACTTGAAACCATGGAAAAACACATGGTTGGTTCATGTAAAGGTTCTACATGCTTGGAAACAAAACATTCAATCCTACATTATATTCTCTTTTAGGTTTCATGGCGAAAATAGGTCTACTGTAATTTACGTACCTACAGAAGCCAATTTTCTGATCCAGCTGAAACGCAAGAAATGGTCTCAATTTCTATTCAAAACCATTCAGCAAATTAAACGAACAGATAAGGTTTGGTTCTCTTTTCTATTTGTTATTTGTAATACACAATATTAATAGAATTTTCGTTTTGTAGAGTGGATATTCCAGTGTTATTTGTACTGTTTATGCAATTAGTACCGATTGTTCATGGTATTATTGTGCTTGTGTGGTATGCAACCATGAGGTTACGAAAATGACTATTTCATTTAATGATCTGGACGTACCAGACTGGTGGTGTGAGGGTTGCAGTTGTATTGTTACCAAAGTTACACCAAGGTAATTAGATTATTCCAAAATCTGATCGTACTATATACTTATTTATTACTTATTTTATATTGGGTAATGCTAAAACAATGTTAGTGATTACTGTTTTCAGGTACAAGTTGAAATTGCTTGTGCAAGATCTAACAGGTGAGTCAAATTTAATGCTTCTAGACGCAGCCGCAAATACTATTATCAATGCCTCTGCAGCAAAACTCTTAAATGGTTCTTATAATAAGGTTATCAACTACTTAATACTGTTTTTATAAGAACATTTTATATCATCTGAGATTCTTACTACTTTCAATCTTACTATATTTAACAGATCGAAAATCCTGAATTACCAAGTGAGATTGTGGAGATCGTAGGAAAGACTTACGGCTTTGGGATATGCGGAGATGATGGAAACAATGTTTGTGGAGCAGAAACGTTTGAAGCCTTGAAAGTTTGGAATCTTGATAACATTCTAAGGAAGAGAATCAAGTCATTGCACCAGTTATTTACGAAGAAACAATGCAGTGTCAGAGGAATTGAAAAAAATGTCTAATTATGAAGCCAAAGACAAGAAGAGCGGCTAATTCTATCCCCAAGACAAGATCATCATCAGTTTTTTTTTATGTTTTACTTATGCTATGGTTTTACAAATTGAATAATGCTGTTTATGCTTTCTTTCTACTTTGGTTTTTTGTGGCCTTTATGAACGCATCAATAAAGTTTTCGATCGAACTACCAATACTAAAATCAAACTCCGGTTTCTACCAATAAAGCTGAAATCTGGTCAATCGTAACGAACATAGTATAATATATATCAGGAGATGACTCAAACAACTATCAATATTGAAGATTATTGTCGGCAGAATTTGTGTATTTTGACTTTATCAGAATCCGATTTTTTTTTTAAAATTAATATTGACGGGTCAGTTTTTTTAGTCAATATACTTTTGGGCCCGTTTATAGTATCTCGCAGGCCCAACTATTTTTGCACCAAATCGATAGCATTGCTATATATTTGAACCAATTTTAATATATACTAAACCAATGTACCTAAAAACCCTAATAACTCGACGTGAAGAATTATTTAAGCCGCTTTAACAGAAAGTTCTTCTTTACAAAAACTTTTCACAGAGACAAAACCGGGAAATATGGCCAACGAAGTTCCTTTGAATTCATTGAAATACCAATGTCCAACTCAGGAAAAGGTATAATAATTTTATTATTGTTTGGCCCGCAGAGTTTAATTACATCTTCAAAATATTATTGTGTTTGAAAATATGTTTCAGGTATCAACAGTCAAACATTTTGTCCATCTTGATGATCAAGATAAATCCAAATTTTTGGTATGGATGGAAAATAAAAAATTACGTGTTGATATAGAAGATTTTGGGAATTCAGATCGCAGTGCCAAAACAAATTTTGTTTGGAATCCAATTTCTAAAACGTGGGAATCAGAATTTGAGATTGTTCGGATCACACGGACAACTATATGTGGCTGTCTCCACTCTCCAGAGTGACTTCTAAGAAAGGTTTGAAGATTTTAATTGTTCACAGCGAAGGCAAGCCTCAACGCAAAACAAAGAACGTGGTCTTTAGAGAGGTTTTTGATACTCTATGATTTGAAGTTTTTTTATTAAGTTATTTAGAACTATAAAATCTAAATTTTTGGTTATTTATTTTGACTCGTGTATTGGTTCTATATTACTAAGTTTATCTTAAATTGTTTTCGAACTTTTGGAAAAGTTCGATACTTAAAAGGATTCTAAAATTTTGATTCATAATAAGGAAAACACAGAATTGATGAGGCTCGAAAGCCTCAGTACCTTGCAATGACTGTTTCTAACAAAATAACACATTAAATGCCAGAAAGTCAGATGCCAGCTTCATCTCTATAAATCTTTAACATACATTGCACTCAACTGTAGGAAAGAGCTACACTACAATCAAGATTCATCAAACAAACTTCCGGATTATTTTCCTAACTACCAGTTTAAGTTCGAACTCTAATTACTAGGATTAGGCCTGGGCATTTTACCCGGACCCGAAGACCCGAACCGGAACCGACCCGAAAATACCCGACCCGAACCCGATCCGAAAATTTACAAGTACCTATTTGGTCTAAATTTCTTTTACCCGAATAGACCCGGACCCGAAAAGAACCGACCCGAATAGACCCGGACCCGAAAAGAACCGACCCGAATAGACCCGAACCGATAAGAACCGATTTGTACCCGACTTATAAACATGTATATCCAAAACTATTATTTTTGTGTTATGTTTTATATATCTATACTATTTTATAATTTAGTTGAAATATCTTTTGTTAACAACATTTATTATTATTTGTAACATTTTTAAGTAATATAAAGTTTTAAAATGGTAAAATTTAAAGTTTAAAAATGTTTTCTTTAATTATTAATAGTTTAATTTAAGTTATTTTATAAAATTTTAGATATATATGAAAAATATTGACTGAATTTGAGTGAGTTTGGGTATGTTATGTATATTTAGATTCTAAATACCCGGACCCGATCCGGACCCGATATGGATCCGAAAATTACGGGTATTTTACAGGTATTGAAATTATAGACCCGAACCGACCCGGACCCGACAAGACCCGACCCGGAACCGACCCGAAAAATCATAGGTACCCATATGGGTCTAAATTTCCAAGACCCGAAAGACCCGGACCCGATAGGAACCGACCCGAACCCGACCCGAGGACCCGGATGCCCAGGCCTAACTAGGATGTGAAGAAAGCAGAAAATGCACTTACTGTGGTTTGTATTACTTTGCCGTAATATCGAATATCGAATGTCCTTCAAATGATTAAAGCTCCTTCTCTATTAAAGGAAGTGCTCGACCTACACATGAAGCATGTCTATACTATTAATTAAACTCATTATTGTATAAAACTTACATGTTTCTCATGTATAAGCCAAAAAATAAGCTAAAGTCGGAAACTTATCTGTTTACTGCTCTATCTCTGATAATAGTGTCTCATTATATCACCTGAAAACAAAACGCAGTTATATGAACAGCCTTTTATGCTACTGGAAAAGGAAAACAAACCGTTTAATTCTTTCTCATAATTTCTTTCGGACAAACGATTTTAAATTAAAGGATATTGTACAAAAAAATATTATTAAAAAGTACATCGATTATCCTAAACAAACCTTTACATGGAGGTTATGTTTATGTCTTTCCTTGGTCGATCAAGCTCTGGATGTTTTTCCAGATCGATTTCACCGAATTTCACATGCAAAACAAATCAAAATAAAATATATATTGATGGTAATTTCTTTAAATTAATCATATTTAACCGAATTTGACATGAGATTACCTATACCATTTCGTATAGATCGGAAAGGCTCATCTCTCAGTCTTCGATTTGTCCTTCTCGATTCAGATCTTGAATTAGACGAGATCTGTAAAAGAATGAAATACAAAACTTAGAAAGAAAGATCGAACTTTAAAGGTAATCGATTTATAACTACTAAGTGTATATTATCAAAAAGAAAAGTGGTTTTATTATATGTAAGAAGAGATCGGAGAAGACAACCTTCTGTCGGTGGATCTAGATCGACATATGGCCTTTCTGGTTCCAGAGAGAGAGACGTTTTTTTTTTTTCAAAGCGAATACTTGTTGGTAATAAAAAATCAGATGTTGTCGGTAAACAACATATTTGTGTATTGTGTTTAATCAAATAGGCCCATCATGTTTCCCAGATTTGGCCCATTATCTGTTAAGGTTTTAAAAATATTTGGTCCTTAAAATTATTATGGATTGAAATTCATATTAAATTTTACAGCCTATTATTAAGTTTGGTACAAATAATTTATATATATTATTTGTATTCAAATTTTATTATTAAGTTTGGTAAAATTCATAACTGTATAACTAATTCTAATTAATATAATTTATGAAAATTACCAAAAAATAGATTAAATTAACATAAGAATCAAAAAAATTGTATAATCTAATTCAAATTAATATAATTTATAAAAATTACCAATTACATTGATTAAAAAAGAAAAAAAAACAGCATTTTGACAATACAAACATTTTGTATAGATTAAAAATTAACGTAAACATAAAAAATCAACTTCTAACTAAAATCATTAACACACTTGGTATACATTTTATATAAAAACACATTTGTTATCATAAAAAATAAATGTCACATGAAACATACCCGCGCTTCGGAAGCGCGGGTCAAAATCTAGTAATCACATAAACTCGATAGAGGATGAAACAAGTGAAAATGAGGAAATCAAGTGCGTGAAAGTGATTTCCAGCAGCTGATGTATAGAAACTGTTGCCTTAGTAAGTCGAATATCCTTTCATGCACTCACCTTTGCTCTTTCTCAGTCGTTTTATCTTCTAATTATAATTGTAATTATAATTTAGTTTTTCTCAAACAATTTTAGTTTTTAGTTCATTTTAAAATATTATATTTAAACTTATTTGAACATATTTTACTAAGTTAGTGATTACAAGTTACAACTGATATGAAAAATTACATTTATTTATGTTAAAAAAATATTAGTTAAGATATTTTTAAGTAAGCAATTTTAATCTTCAATTTTTAAATTAGGATCAAAAAAATCTCATACTTTCGTTTACCAATCCATTCTGAGCTCATTAAAAGTTAACCGTTAAATATAACTAACAGAACTAAACGGTTGAATTTTGACGAGACTAAAATGGCTTGGTCAACAAAAGTATGAGATTTATTCGTGTTTGTCTAGAAGTTGAAGGTTAAAATAGCGTATTTGTGAGTTGGAGATTTTTTTGGCTTATTTTCGTAAGTCAATGGTTATTGTAGCAAAGATTTATAAATAGTATACTATTTATGTACGGAAAAGATTATAATATCCTCAATGATTATTGACTGATTTTTTTTTATATTTTGTTAAAGGTTTATATCATTTATGTATTTTTAATATGTTGTTTTTAACATTGCTTTTAATTTATCGTACCCGCTGATTTTATAAGGG
Source organism: Eruca vesicaria subsp. sativa (assembly GCA_932364175.1). Classification (NCBI taxonomy): domain Eukaryota; kingdom Viridiplantae; phylum Streptophyta; class Magnoliopsida; order Brassicales; family Brassicaceae; genus Eruca; species Eruca vesicaria. The sequence goes on along the minus strand of CAKOAT010976265.1, from coordinate 62,609 downwards.
ATGTGATATAGGTTTCGTAAGAATCATATATATAACGGAATTTGACGTTACACATACATCATAGTGATCTTTCATTTTTTTAAAATCTGGCTCAATTTGATTTCAGTTACTGACATTTGTTATCAAATTAAAAATCCGTAAAAGGGCCCAAAAAAGTCTCTAAGTGAGAAATTGTGGATCTTTAGAATGTCGATGATGATGTTAAACGCTAGTCCGGTGGCTGGATTAGGTGTTAACCTAACACCAAGCGTAAAAATTGAAGATTACAAATGAATTACATAGGACAAATATTAAATGATTTAATATGTTATAAAATATGTTAATTTTAATTTTTAATTTTTCATAAAATATAAATTTAATATTGTATAATTTTCATCAAAATTATGTAAATAATTTGCATTTGGAATATTTTAGATTAAATAAATAAATAAAAATACTTAAAATAAAAAAAAAAATAAAGATAATAAATAGGCGGCTGCCTTGACAACTAATCTGTCATTTAGACAGACTAAAATCTGACTTCCGATTTTTTAGACCAATTTGGCATAAATCAAGGAAAATGAATGGCACCTAGCGTCTAGACACCCTATTTTTAGAACAGGGCATCATATGATCATAAAAAAAGACAAAGCTTTTGATCTCTTCTCTTTTCTCTCCGTGAAAGATTTTAGTGACAGGATAAATGAGTAGAGAGAGAGAGAGTCAACTGCAAATAGATAACCAATGAAATCTATTAATTTATCAAGTATTTATTTATCAACAAATCAGTTGAGACATAATGTGATATATAAAATGAGACCAACCAAAACAAACGATTTTTACAATCTATGTGTTTATGATACGCTCCAACGTGTTTACTTCAAGAAGACGTTCCATGAGAAGAAGAAGAAAGAAGATGAGAAGATAAAAGAGAAGAGAATGGAACTTACGGATGAAGAAACAGAGAAGTCAAAGACTAGGGTTGACATGGAAGGTTCGGAACAACAAAAAGGAAGCAAAACCGCAGAGTGAGACAGAGGCTTTGCTGAGTTGGTTGTTACGATTTCAAATAAAAGACTATTGAATTCCTTTCATTTCTTTTTATGTTGAGATTTGTTGTGAAGTGTCATTCTGAGACCCTTTCCTACATTCGCTTGAGAGAACTTGATTGTAAACCTTTGATATTTCATTTATAATGAAGATATCGTATTATTCAGTAGATTGAGAGAGTATTTGAGTGATTACAGGTGTTTATAAGGGAGATTACAAGTTCAAACTTATCAAATTGGTGCGTTTGTGGCCGATCAAGCTTGCGATGCTGATGATTGACGATTGCGGCGAGGTTTCGGGTGATTTTGAGGGATCGAAGACGGTGAGGAGTTACGAGCTCTCGTTTATTCTGAGTGTGAACGATTATAGATCTAAGTGAAAATGACGGAAAAACATTTCAAATCGGTGGAAACGATATTATCGTCTTATGACACTCGTTTTAATGCTCTGGATAAGCTTTTCGATCGATTGACTCAGGTAATGTTGGATCAAAAATCGGAGAAGGCGCAGAGGAAGAGAACCACGACTCCTGATTTACAAAATCCAGATATCTCGTCGTCTTCACGATCTGTTCCTAGATATATGTATCCAGGTTATCAGCTTCCTCATACTGTTTTTGAGAATCATGGGAGTTTATTGAAGAAGGTTGAGATGCTTGTGTTTTCCGGTGTTAATCCGTTTAATTGCTTGGCTCGTGTGGAATGGTACTTTCGGATTAGGAATTTTCTTGGAAGGGAGAGATTGCAGTTTGTTTATATGAGTTTGGAGGGGCTGGTGTTGAATTGGTTTAATGCGGAACTGAAGAATGATCCTTTCATAGATTGATTAAAATTTAAGAGAAGGTTGGTGTAGCGTTATAAGAAAATATTGGAGGATGAACTGGGTAAACAACTCTTTGCCTTACAATAGACGAGATCAATCATGGATTATGTCAACGAGTTTGAGGCGTTGCATTCCGCAGTGATGGAAATTGATGGAAAAAAACTTGAGCATGTTTTCTATAATGGTTTGAAACCGGAGATGCATGAGATTATTAAAATGAAGGAACTTAAGGGACTTACTGAGCATATTACTGCAGTCATTGATATGGAGGGGAGTGCTTTTGTAAGTCTGTGAGTCCGGCTGTGCAAGATAAAACATTTTGACGCCCTAATCTGGTTTCTGCTGCTAAAACATGGCCCAATACTGCTCCGAATTCATGACTTCTACAAGGGGGTATGGATAAAGGACCGTATTCTAACGGGGATGTTCGTCCTCGTCAATGCTATACTGACACTGAATTAGATCAGATGCGTCGATATGGCATTTGTTTTTAGTTCAAAGGACTGTATGTAAAGCCTCATTTGTGTCCAAGGAAGGAGCTTCAGATTTTAACAATTTTTAATGGGTTAGAAGTGGAAATTCTTGATGAGCTTGTTGAGTATGTGGAAGAGTCAGAAGCTGACAAGGTACCTATGGAGCTCTCTTTGAACGCTTTTCTTGGGATTGAAACTCCTACTACTATGAAGATTAATAGTATTTTTGGTCAGCAAGAGTTTGTCGTTATCATCAATAGTGGTGCCAGACATAATTTTGTTGCATCTCATGTGGTTCAGAAAGCTAAACTCTTTCTCTCCGCAGACATGAAGTTTCAGGTGTTGTTGGGGACATGCGTGACTATAGAAGCAATAGGGATCTGTCGACATGTTCCTTTTCAGTTGCAGGAAGCTCAGTTTATTGGTGATTGCATGGCTCTGGAGCTGGGTGGTGCTGATGTGATACTTGGTATAACAAGGCTGTGAACCATGGGTGCTTGTTTGATAAATTGGGAGACACATGAAATGTCTTTCAAACAAGGGTCTCGTACGCTAACTTTTCACCGTTGTCCTTCTCTACATTTCAATGCGTTGAGTTAAGGACTATGGTTATTCCAGACTTTGGGGAGGTGCTTGAGTTGAGCTCTGCTACTGTGTCTTCAGAACATGTTTCTCCGCGTATTAAGCAGTTGTTGAATCAGTTTACGAGTGTGTTTTCTTACCCAAAGATTTACCACCAGTTCAGGGTAGAGCATGCCATCCATTGGACAACAGGGGTGACTTCAATTTCAGTAAGATCACCTTACCGTTATCCTCATGCTAGCAAGGAGGCTATTGAAACTCCAGTTGCACAAATGTTGCAGAGTGAGATTATTAGACCGAGTTGCAGTCCTTTTTCTAGTCGGGTGCTGCTGGTTCGGAAGAAGGATTCTTCACAAAGATTTTATGTGGATTCTCTTAACCAGACAACCATACCAGATAAATATCCAATTCCGATGATAGATCAACTGCTGGAAGAACTTTATGGAGCAACTATTTTTATTTGAAATTGGATTTGCGTTCGGGCTATCATCAAATTCTTATGAAGGAATGTGATGTGGATAAGACTGCTTTTCACACACATAAAGGTCACTACAAGTTTTTTGTGATGCCTTTCGGCCTCACAAATGCACCAGCTACATTTCAAGGGTTAATGAATGACATTTTTCTCTTCTGTTGCGTCGGTTTGTTTTGATTTTCTTTGATGACATTTTAGTGTATAGTACTTCTAAATCTGACCATGTGGGGAATCTTCGTGCGGTTCTACCAATTCTGATTGATCAAACATTGTTTGCTAATTGCCAAAGTGTGTGTTTGACAGCTTCAATTTGAATATCTATGCCATATCATCTTTGTTAACGGCGTGGATACAGGTCAGGCCAAAACAGCTGTAATGCAACAGTGGCCTACTCCGCGTACTATCAAAGAACTACGGGGTTTTTTGGGCCTTACTGGCTAAGATAGAAGAGAAGATAGTGAAACTTACGGATAAAGAAACAGAGAAGTCAAAGACTCGGATTGACTTGGAAGATTCGGAACAACGAGGAAGCAAAGCCGTGGAATGAGACATAAGGTTTGCTGAGTTGGTTGTTATGATTTCGAATAAAAGACTATTGAATTCCTTTCATTTATTTTTATGTTGGGATTTGTTGTGAAGTATCGTTATGAAACCTTCTTCTTAGTTGGTTGTTACGATTTCGAATAAAAGATTATTGAATTCCTTTTTTTGATCAAAGACTATTGAATTTCTTTCATTTATTTTTATACTGGGATTTGTTGTGAAGTATCATTATGAAACCTTCTCCTTAGTTGGTTGTTACGACTTCAAATAAACGACTATTGAATTCCTTTTTTTATCAAAGACTATTGAATTCCTTTCATTTATTAGAATAAAAGACTATTGAATTCCTTTTTTTGATCAAAGACTATTGAATTTCTTTCATTTATTTTTATGCTGGGATTTGTTAAGTATCGTTATGAAACCTTCTCCTACGTTCATCATAAGAGCATAATTCAAACTTAGTGATTGTTGAGAGAACTTGATTGTAAACCTTTAATATTTCGTTTATAATCAAAAGATCGTATTATTCAGTAGATTGAGAGAGTATTTGAATGATTAAGTTCAAACTTATCAGTTTATTGAACAAAAAAAGTTTGACAAGTATAATATGTGCATAGGGAATGTAAACAAAGGTAATAACTTAACAGATAGGTCCTGTTACATATGGCTTTATACATAACATGTACGTTTACATTTTAAACAGAAACAAATTGTGGTCATGTGCCTGGGAAAGAGCTAGGAGTGGTGCTTGATAAGATGATAAAGGCACAAACAACAGAAAGAGAGAAAACAGAGACCCAAGTATTCTCTGTATACATCTCCATCGCGTCTGTTAACGAAAACCTCGTCCTGTTCTCTGCCCAGTTCCTTAGTCTGTCTGCTTCCGCTGCATATAACGCCCGTCCCTGCAAACAAAATACCATTTTTTTTTTGCGTAAGCGATGGCTAAAAATCTTATTGATAAGAGTTAGCCCTCCTTCTTAGTTACTTACTTGGTCATCGAACCACCTGCTTCTCCTGAGCCATGAAGTGACAATGGCAAGCAATATCCTTGGAGGAGTTAGATAATTGACTGATTTTCCTGAACCTTTCACAACACGCATTCGTGGTACTAGCGTTCTAGCCACTGTCTCCGGAAGCTCACATATTATGTTAAACATCTGCTTGTTTTTTATGCTCGAACCACTGCCAAATAAGATGTGATAATTAAAGAATTGATTCATTATTTAAAGAGGGAATTGTTCTGCATACCTAAGAAGAAGTTCAGTTAAAACCATGCCAGGGGAAGCAGTGTGCAGGCCAACTTTTGTTTTTTGCGACTCTTTCACAATAGAGCCATGAAATTGTCTAAGTCCACATTTTGTTGACCCATATCTGCAAGAGATGGTAAAAAGACTCAGAAAAATTGGAATCCATTCAAGACAGTATCTATGATTTGATTACTTACACGGCTGTGAGAGGAGTGCTAGAACCTCCTGAACCTGCACCATCCATGTTAAAGATGTGCCCACCGTTGTCCTGTCTACTCATCACCTCCATCGCCCCTCGTGTGCATAGAATCGATCCAATCAAATTTGTGGAGACGATCTGCAACATTTCAAATATTCAACCAAGAAACTCCACACCCTAGTTACAACAAGTCCTAAGTTAAATTAAATGAAGGATTCTAACCTGTTTGATATCTTCTTCCGTGAAATCGAGCAGTGGTCTAAACCCTTTGTTAGTACCAGCATTGTTGATCTGTCCAAAGAATAAAGACAACAATGAAAAATATGATATAAGAGAGAAGAAAGCATTAAAAAACACATGAAAGATGTTTTTACCCATATGTTGATGGAACCAAGCTCTTTTACAGCGAAATTTGACAATTTCTCAACGTCCTCGGGTTTACAAACATCACATGCAATACCAACCACCTTAGCATCAGCCAGTTTCTTTCTAGCTGATTCACTGGCGTTACTCACTATCTCCTTGAGGTTTTGTTCAAGCTCTTTGACAGTCATATCAACCGATTCAGAACTGATTTCACAAAGCAAAACCAAACAAATCATAAGACTAAATTTCTTGAGAACAATAAAAAAGAAGAAAGATTACATAATGTTTTATATGAAGGCTACTACCACCTGCGAGATGTAACGATCACTCTATCTCCAGAGAGAAGAAACTCTCTAGCAAGAGCTTTTCCTAGTCCCCTCGTACTAAACATACAGATTCAAAACACACATTAGCACCATAGAAAACTAAAAAAAAATTGGCATTGTTTGTAACAGAAGGCAAAGAAATTACCTTCCGGTTATAACAACATTGCGTGGACCGGCTCGGTAATGATCTTCTAAAACCATGTTAGCACCAGTCATGGTTCCAATGATAATTCCACCAAGCCAGCTATACCAAACCAATGAGTTCATCGAATTATCTCCACCTTTTCATTACAACATATACACACAACTTAGTCGGACCAAAATTTAAAACCTTTCAAAACATATGTTTTTACCACTAACCTGACAACTGAAACCCAATTAAGAGAATAGCTCCAGTGCTTGTCATCGTAACAATATATCTCGCAATTTGAACAGCAATCTGTAAATAGACCAACACAAAATCTTTAAGAACCAAATTTGCATTTATTTATGTAAGAACCAAGGAATGAAAAATCCGAAGGAAAAGGAGAAAGCTTTACCGAAGAGAAAACGATCTCTAATTTTTGGATTTTCTGAGTATACTCATCCTTAGATAAGAACCCTAACTTACTAACACCAAAGACACCAGATTTGAGAGAACTCCACAACCCTTTTCCCTTGATGATTTTCTCACGCTTTATCTGTCTTCCGACCTTTTTGTCTTCTGAATCACCCTCACACCGATGCACATAAACCCTATTGCCTCTACAGTTCAATCTTGACCCGACCCGTTGATGATCCATGAATCCGAGGCGGTGTTCCAGACATCGTGGGAATACTTGAAGCCTCGTTATAGTAGTCATAGCTAAACCAGAGAGTGAGACAAGAGTTTTAGAATCTCTTCATGCAAAAAAATATCAAGGTGAAAGAGGATTTTTCTTTTCTCGTGGGCAACACATAAGAGATTAGATATTTTAAGCTTCCTACTCGTCGAAGACGTTAAATAGGGATCGGAGAAGGAAAGAGATGAGGGCGAAGAAGAAGAAAGGAGGTGCCGAAAGAAAGAAAGAGGAAGAGAAGTGTGATGACCACACGTTACAGCAACCTCATCTCCTTTGCCAACCAATGACACGTGCCACTTGTTCACGATATTTTCTTCTTTTCTTTTGGGAGCTAGTAGGGCATTCGCTAAATTCCACAATCCAAAATCTAAACGGAAACCGAACCAAAATTCCGATTTGTATTTGAATTGAAATGTAAAAAGAATATCTGAAAGGATTTTGTAAGATAATATGAGTCTGATATACCATGATTTTTTATCCTTTTTTAACACCATGATATAATTCATTTATATAATTTTTATTTTATATTATGTTTCAAGTCTGTTTTGAGATCGATCTAAAGATCTAAATTTGCTGATAAAACAGTTGTGGAAACTAATACAATTTTTAGACTCTTTTGTTGTTTCGATTTTGCGTAGTAAATACTAGAGTACTTGTTTCTTCTTTGGTACTTACTGAGATCGATGGCCTTTCATATGCATGGACAAGTTTATCAGTTGCAACAACTTTGTTACTAGGGATTAGACATAAGATCTATTCGAGTTTTGATATAAAATCATGGGAGAATCGCTGAATTCTGATTTTATCACATGCACGATCGACTACCCCAAATGTTTGGATAATCCATCCTAGAATGATTGTAAGTGATTTTATTAGACATAATTCAAGAAAATGTGATGTTGGAATTATTAGGAACTTCGTGGCATATGAAGATATATCATTGATATAAGTTCAAGTCGATCTTTACATCATGACTCTTACTGTTCGAACTTTACAAAGAATGGTTTCTATATTGTTAAATCAACGTACTGGGTTATTAGAAACATACACAAAGCTGATGAAGATGTTGTTTACACATAACCAAATTTATGAAGTTCTAAGCCTTTACTTAGAAGATAAATGCCTCCAGAAAAAAATGTTATATTATATGACAGATAATCACATAACATGTAACTGTCACAAGGAATCTAAATCATTGTCATATGTCCAAGATATGGGAAATCTGATGAGTTTGTAACTCATGCTAATCTTCAAATGTCCCTCAGAGCTTCAACCTTGGGTTCAATAAGAAACACCTACTCATTTGAGTATATTTCATGTGTCAAGCATATACACTAATATGGAATATCTTATATGCATGAAGAATAATAATGAAGATCCAGAAATGGACATAGATCATTAATTTACCAATCAATAATTTGGTATCTTTGGAAAGTAACAAATGATAAATTATCCAGAGAAATTGATAGAAGCTTATTTGAGCTGATCATACATGCAGAAAGAGAATGTCAAGCATGTTTCATGGCAAATGCACACCTGGAAATTTGACTCAAACATCAATAGTAATAACTCAAATCTTATGCTTAGAGAATATATGCTTGGTAGATGGTTCTTGGATATCTACAACGATTTTTGGTGGATGTAGATGAGTCTGGAAAAATAGTTATGGACAAAAACAACCTATGAACACAAGAAGTCTAAGACGAAGAGAACCCGCATTGCATTCAGAGTGAAAAACAATATGTTTGGGAATGGAAAGCATGTTACGACATGTCAGCACTTCAGGACTGACTACAAGGACTTGATAGTGATGATAAAGGAATCTCAGGCATGACCGACTTTCTCAACAAAGTTCAAAAAGATACAAAATTGAAAAGAAGTTTTCAGGACTTTAGGATATTTTATATTACCGGGGACAATGCAAGACTGTTGATTTCTTACGTAGAACCGCTCGATCTTTTCATAGGTCTCTTTATTTGTTTGGTTATTCTATTTCGGTCTAGTCATCCTGATCACTTCAAGTTTGAAAAATAAAATGATTTTTTGTTATTTTTAACGCTGATTTATTATGATAATAATTATGAGAAAGATTACATAGACAATTCGTCAACTGACAATACTACCTACATTATCATGATCTACACCTAACTGCATCCTTAGTTGTCCTATGAAGATTCATTTATGGCCGTGTTTACTTGCACCATGCTGAAGATCCCTTGTAATACATTCTTTTGTAGTCTGCATAATTATTTAATAAATTGCTTTCACCGGGATTGAAACTTGGACCTCTTGGTGTATAAGCATTAATGGGGACTTCCACAAATGGCTTTTTGTCTCCAAAAAAAAAATATATATCCTGCTTATTCTTTAATTAAATATGAAAGCCTTAGCACTTAGGAAAATAATAAAACCTAATAAACTTTGGAGGAATTTGCCAAATATGACTCAAAACTTGATTTTAAATGCAAAAATGTATTCAAACTCAAATCAAATACAAAAGTAACTCAAAGGCTAGTGAAATTACAAACATCCCCTCATGACCAAACAAAAAACAGAATTGTAGTTTACCATTATAACCTTGTGAGTGAGAAGACTTTCAGGTAAGTTTTCTCATGAGAAGACTTACCTGAAAGTCTTACCATGCTGTAGATCTTAAAAATAATTTATAAATTTAAGAAAAAATATTTTGGTTAGTAAAAATTCATAATCATGTAATTATTGACATTTATAAATGATGTAAATATAGTTTTAATAAAACTGAATAGTTTTCAAGATAGATGAGTGAATATAAGTTTGTCATGATATTCTTTGGTTTAGGTTTGGTAACTATGTTGTAGTATTGTATGTGTTTTTACGATTAGATTGTGGAATCTTAACATTTTTTTTAAAAAAAGTAAAATTTAGCTATATGTGTTTAGTTTTGTGTAGATTAAACACTTTACAAATTTAATTTAGTTTAATAAAAATTTTGTATGTGATTTAGTTATATATATTTGACCTATTTGATTTTGGAGTTTTGGAAGACTTATGAAGACTTAATAACAGTTTCCCGCTCAAAATTTAGTCTTCCAGTGTCTTCTAAAGTCTTCCACGAAAAATCTTTTAAGTTTTCCAGAGAAATTCTTCTAGTGTATTAGTTCTTAAAATAATTTATAAATTTCATAAAAAATATTTTGATAGGGAAAAAATCATAATCATCTAATTATAGACATTTTAAGTGATAAAATTGATTTTTTCAACATAGATGAGTGAATGTAACAAAGCATGATATTCTTTGGTTTAGGATTTGGTAACTATGTTGTAGTATTGTATGTGTTTTTTATGGTTAGTTTGTGGAAGCTTAACATTTTTTAAAAAATAGATTGTATCTATATGTTTTTAGTTTTGTGTAAATTAAATATTTTATAAGTTTAATTTAAGTTTAATAAAGTCTCTGTATGTGATTTAGTTATAGATATTTGATTTTGGGGGTTTCAGAAGACTTATGAAGACTTTCCCGCTCAAAATTAGGTTTGCCGCTTAAAATTCTAAAAAAATAGTTTTTCCACTTAAAATTAAGTCTTCCAATGTCTTATAAAGTCTTCCAGAGAAAGTCTTCTAAATTTTTCCAGAGAAAGTCTTCTAGTGTATTAGTTCGTAAAATAATTTATAAATTTCATAAAAAATATTTTAATAGGGAAAAAATCATAATCATCTAATTATAGACATTTGTAAGTGATATAAAATTTAGACTTAATAAAATTGAATAATTTTCAACATAGATGAGTGAATGTAAGTTAGCCATGATAATCTGGAAGACTTAAGAAGATTTTGGAAGACCTACTGGGAGACCTTCGAAGACCTCGGAAGACATACTAAAAGTCTTCCAGTAAGTATTCCCGAGTCAAAACTTTGTAAGACATTCGAAGACCTCGGAAGACCTACTTAAGGTCTTTCAGTAGGTCTTCCAAAGTTTTCTTAAGTCTTCCATAATTTACTATTTCCCGCTCAAATAGTAAGTCTTCTGGCCGAATAGTAATTCTTCAAAGTAAGTCTTCTAAGGTCTTCTAAAATCTTCTAAAGTCTCCTGTATCAAAATTTTTTAACATGATTGGAATTTTTGTCTTCCTATATAAATAAAAATTTACACATTCTCTTTATTCCTCTTAAATGGAGGCAACAAAAAGATACTATTTCTCACTTTAAAATTCTCTTACCTCTCTCTAAACTATTTGAATTTGATAACACCAAACATTATATCAATTTCTCATTTGTATATGTTTCTCACTATTTTATCTTGTTTTTGCAGGTTTTTTCATTACATAGATGTCATCTTTCACTCATTTAAAGGTAGATCTATAAATTTTTGATATGTATTTTTTGTGTCTTTTATATATTAGATTCTAGTAAGTTGTAGGTTCAACATAATGTGATTGTTTTAGTTATTATTTAAGCTTAAAACATTTTATTTTGATATTTTTCTCTGTTTTGATGTCATTTGAACGTTTTTAGATATGCAGGTTTTTTCAGATCTGAGGCAGACATTGGAAGACTTACAGAAGACTTTCCCGGAAGTCTTCTAACATCGTCTTAAGTCTTCTGACGTTTTCTTAAGTCTTCTAACGTCGTTTTAAGTCTTTTGGCATAGTCTTCTTCCATGTCTCCTTTTTCACAGCAGATCAGAGCGTTTTGGTAAGTTTTATGTGTGATTTTCTTATTTAGTACTCTATTGTTGCATAAAGTTCTTATCTTTTTTCCAAACTAAAATTCTCCAACCTCTTTTTAATCTCTTTAAACATGAAAACACCAAAAAATATATCAATTTCTCATTTTATGTGTTTCTCACTATTTTATCGTGTTTTTGTAGGTTTTTCATTACATAGTTGTCATCTTTCACTCATTTAAGGGTAGATCTATAAAAAATTTATATGTATTTTTGTGTTTTCTATATGTTAGATTCTAATAAGTTATAGATTAAACATAATGTGATTGTTTTAGATATTATTTAATCTTAAAACCATTGTTTTGGAATTTTTTCTCTGTTTTGATGTCATTTGAACGTTTTTGGATATGCAAGTTTTTTCAGATCTGAGACAGACATCAGAAGACTTAAAAAAGACGTCGTCTTAAGTCTTCTGACGCCATTTAAGTCTTCTGGCGTAATCTTAAGTTTTCTGACGTAGTCTTAATTCTTATGACGTAATCTTAAGTCTTCTGGCGTAATCTTAAGTCTTCTTGGAAATCTTCTCTCATATCAAGTTGAGTCCAAGATTTTTTTTGTGGAGGAATGATCTATAAAGTTTTATTTGTGGTATGTTTTGTGATTTGTATGTATACTATTTAGTTGTGATTTTTTTTTTGTAAATTTAAAAATATTAATAAAGAATATGGTAAATATGTTTATTATCCAAAATTACTTTACATTATTAAAGTAAACAAGATGTAAGATATGTGCTAACAATGTGTTTTTCACTTTTACAAATCAAGGAAATAAAAAACTTTATTGGCCTTCAGATTCAAAACATGATGTTCATTGTGTAGTTCTTCTCATCTTTGGATATTTCATACTCTACAAAAAAAAATATAAATTTGTAACCTATAAACAACTTATTCTCATTAACTTACAATAGTTGTTCATCACTTTAAACTTATAAGAAGTAAAACTAATTAACAAAGTCTTGTAAGAAGTAAAACCAATAAATTTTATAATTACAAACAAGTAAGATATAATGAGTTGGTTAACTCTTCCAACTTCATTTTCATGTACACATTATACTGAAACATTTTTGAAAGTTGAAAAACTTATTTTAAATGACTGGACATTCTTAAAAATACAAGCTTACAAAAACTAATGTGGAAGACTTCCAAGGATGAATTTTATTCAGTGATGAATTTTATTCAGGACTCCAAATATTGTCTAAAGCACGTGAATTAACAATAAAATCTTAAGAATTCATTTTAAATTTGAAGAAAATGAAAGTTTATTATATATTGTCGTAGAAGACTTACCGAGAAGACTTTCAGGTAAGTAAGTCTTTTGTTTAGGTCATTTTTGCAATTGAAAATTTGCAAAGGAAGACTTTCAGAGAAGTCTCCTCTATAGGTGACTTCTCTGGAAGTCTTCCTATGTAAATATTGGCTTACTTTTCTAATACAAAAATTCTCGAAAATACCTGAGAATACTTACCTGAAAATCTTCTCGGATAAATAGGTTAGTTTAGCAATTGACCAATCTGTGTCAAAAATTTGACTTTCTACGAAAGACTTCCAGGTACGTCTTATGCCAAAAGACTTACCTGGAAGTCTTCTCAACCTTTACATTAAGTGTACTGAAGTCTGCATAGGTTAGTTTTGCAATTGACTATATTTGACTTTTGTTGAGAAGACTTACCTGTAAATCTTCCTCTTTGATTACCTTAGGTTTGACCAGAATCACGGAATAAACATCTGGAAGATTTCCACGTAAGTCTTTAGGGCAGAAGACTTATCCGGAAGACTTCCAGATAAGTCTTTCCCCCCCCCTCCCCCGAAGACTTACATGCAAGTCTCCCAATTTAAATTAAATGTTTTAACTTTAAATTTTCAATTGAAAAAGTAACCTATGCAGACTTCAGTAGACTTAATGTAAAGGTTGAGAAGACTTCCAGTTAAGTTTTCCGTAGAAAGTCAAGTTTCTGACACAGATTGGTCAATTGCAAAACTAACATATTTATCCGAGAAGACTTTTAGGTAAGTCTTCTAAAACTTTTTTTGCCAACAAAGAAAATTCAAAAAAATCCACCATTGTATTTTCTAAAAAACACAGAGAAAGTCAATTGCAAAAGTAATATATTCTTTGACCAAAAGACTTCCGTGGAAGTCTTATAAAGTGAGAAGACTTACGAAGACTTACCAAAGTAAGTCTTCTAGCGAACAAATCTGAAAAAAATAAGATCAATTCATACCTTCAAGCCCTGAGAGAACTTGCTTAGTTTTTCAAGAACACACAACTTCACTAGAACATCTACTCAATCGTTAATGACCAGAAATCGTGAGCTTTGATAGTAATATGACCCTCAAAAATTTTAGAGTCAAACAACTTGAATTGTTTGGATGAATATAGCTAGAAAGTGAGAGAGATGTAGCTTTTGGACATAACTTATGAGAAGGAATGAGTAAATTTCATTTTTTTATGTATTAAGAGTTTCATTTTGGTTGTTCATGGTTGTGGGGTGAATTGTTGATAGTGGAATTTTCGTGATTAATTGATGAAGATGAGAATGAGAGAGCAAAACACTCATTTTCAAAAAAAAATATTATATAAAAATAATAGTATTTTTGTAAATAATCAGAACTTCTAGGGTGGATTGGGCAAATGAAATGTCAAGAAAATAAGAATGTTAGTTTTGTGCTTGACGTAAAGTTTTGAGTCATTTTTGAAAAATGTCCTAAACTTTGTAAGTGCAGTTTTTATAAAAAAAAAAAAAAAAAGAAATACAGTTTGCTTTTGAAAAACTAATATACTAAATGTTCAGTTTTTAAAATTTTCCCTAAATTCTCATAAAATTTATATTCTATTACATGAGTAGATATTGAAAATAGCGCATTAAACAAAACCTAAGATAAGACTTAATTCTATTTTATAGAAAATCAATTTAATAGTGATATAATTGCAATCAACCAATAATCATTCTTGGCCAAACCAACTTCATAATTAACTAAAACTATTTTTGGCTCACGTAACCACGTGAATGTTTGATTTCTTTGGCCAATAATCATTCTTGGCCAAACCAACTTCATAATTTACATCATTGGTGGTATATATTTTTAACATTAATCATATATTTAAATATTTATATACCTCTTCCAAATACAATAATTTTTATAGTTAACATATTGTAATTAATCAACTGTTTCAAAATATCAAATATATGATTGCTTCTTATCACATATTTATCTTATTGGATTTACTTTTGATTATTAAACGAATCAATGTATGCATGAAATATAATGTTTGTAAATTAATTGGTTTAATTTATTCTAAATTATTATCTGTACCCAAAGCTTGGGATTACCTTTTAGAAAGCTTTTTTTTTCTTTATTTTAGATAATATATTATTGAATATATAAAAGTATAAGATATGTTAGTTTGTATACATGTAATATATAGTTTAGTATGCCAATCCGTTGTGCCAAAATATTCATTCTCTTAACATAAATATTTATATATCGATACATAAAATAGAATAATATATCAATTTAATTTTATTATATTTAGCTCAGTAAAATAAGTATTTTAAAATTATATATTATGATTATAAATAAATAGTATGCTAAAATTTTATTTTTCATTTTATAAAGAATAATTGACTATAATTGGACAGTAATATTTTATTATTAATTAAAAATTTTGATTTTTAAATAAAATTTTAAAACTTAGATATTATTAAAATAGTTTTCAAAACATATTATGATTAAAATACTTGCACATATTATATTATTAGTCTTAATATATGATTAAAAATAGGGTAGACTTTTTATCTTAATTTTATAAAGGATAACTGAATATATATTAACTGATCATAATTTTTTATTATTAATTGCGCAAAATTATTGAAAATCTTTTTATTAAATTTTTAAAATTGAGATCTTTGTTAAAAAAATTTATCAGAACTTTGAATATAATAATACTAGGGTAGACCCGGACTACGTCCGAGTTTTTGGTTTAAATATAAATTTTGATTATATATTTATTGTGTTTATTTTATTTCTAATATTATGAAATATAAGTAGCTAAACAATTATAAAAAATTTTAACTTAGTCATTGTTTTTGTTTTACACATTTCAAAATGTTTACTATCTAGTTTTTGTTATTGGAAGTGATATATAAGATGATAAGTAGAATAAGCTAAAATTATTAATTTATAGTTATGGTGTTTAATTGGTTGAACTGTATAAATGTTCCAAGTTTCATTTCACTTAAACCTGTAAATAAATTGTGTTCCAATTAGTATCCAAGTAGTTTAATGGACCCTCTATTTAAATCTACAACCCGATATTTTCTGTATTATTTTTTCTTAAATCAGCGGTTTAAAAATTTTCATATTTTTAGATAAGAAAGATTCAACTAATCACTCATTATCTAAATATTTTTTTTATCTTACTTATATAAATTTTGATGTAAAATATTGTAAAATGTATAACCAATTAAATTTATTCAACTAATAATAGCGACAAAATGATTTGGAGATATAATTGTAGTTCTTTGTAACGTTATGTCTAATTTCTTGGAGTGTGAAAGTCGATTTAAAATATTTGTTGCAAGTCATAGTTTTGTATTGGGAAAATTCCCTATAAATACTCCAACTAAATTTTATTAAGCTTTTTAATGTCCAAACTTTTTCAGTACTCAGTTCAATACCTCAACTAATTATTTTGTGCACTTTAATATACAAACTTTTATAACTGTGTCCATTTTAACACCCAAACTTTGTTTATTTTAATTAACAATACTAATAATTTTCAAACAAATATTTTAAAAATATCCAAAATCTAAGAAAAATATTTAAAATTTCTAAATTTACATGAAGATTTAAGAAAGAAGGTAAAGAAACTCTAGAGAAAACTTAAATGTTAAAAAATAATTTTGAAGGAAAAATAATAATTTACTTTTTATTTCAGAAAAAGAAACTAAAGTCAATATATAAAACTAATTACAAAACTTAAGATTATAAGAAAATTACTTAATTCCATTTCTCTAACATACAATAAAATTATTTTTTTTTGTAAAGTTTAGAGATTTTTAAAATTTTATTGGAAACTTATTAGTATTGTTAATTAAAATAAACAAAGTTTGGGTATTAAAATGGGCACAATTATAAAAGTGTATGCATTAAATTGAGTAAAATAATTAGTTGGGTCTTAAATTGGATAGTGAAAAATTTTGGGTATTAAAAGGCTTAACAAATTTAGTTGGGATATTTATATGAAATTTTCCCTTTTGTATTTGATGATTTAGAATTTATAACTAATGATTGTTGCAACTACTTTAAGAAAATGTTGATACATTAAAAGTGGGTAAATAATGTTTTTAGAGATAATTTGCAGAGACACCATATTGACACCTTTAATTAGAGGTTTACACATGATGTGACTTTTTTAGATTTGTTGACCATATTGCCCTTATTCTCTCTCCTTCTACTCTTGTAGCTCTGTCATCTTGGTGACTTTTTCTGAAACAATTTTTTTTAACTCTCTCTCTCCATCATCTTTTCTTTTATTATTTCTCTTCCCATCATTTCCTCTTTAAATCTGTTGTACGTTTTGTTCTTATTTTTCCTAGTTTTATCTCATATTCTTTTCTAATTTTTTTTCATTTGTATGTTTTCTAGTGTTATTCGGCTTCAAAAAAAATATTATATCTATGTTTATTATATTTGTTAAAGTTACAGCCAAAATCTTTATTAACGCATTACAAATAACACTGAGCTTGATATCAAATAAGTATCTTAACATATAGTTTATAGAGTTACCATTTGTGACATATTTTTTTTAAATCGCCGAAAATGTTAACACTGATGTTAGCTGTTAACAAATAATGTGGATGTCAACAAATGTGGTAACTGTTAACAAATACATGTACCAGATGTATTAACAGAGGCATTAACTGTTAACAAATTTTGTAAATGTTAGCAGATGTGTTAGCTGTTAACAAGACATGTATTATAAGTGTTAACAGAGATGCTAGTTGTTAATAAATTTTGTAGATGTCAATACATGCGTTAGGTATTATATATTAATAAATAAATGTTCTTGAAGTTTCATTTCTCTATCAAAATGAGTAAACTTAAAATTCATTTACATATAAAATTATAGATGAGAAAAAAAATCAAGAAAAAAATAGTGTAAAAAGAAAGAAATGAATATAAAAAGAGATGTGTGAAAAATATGTGTGGTTTAAAGAAAGAGAGGAATAATCGTTGGAGAGAGAGTGTCAGATATAGGCAATAGGATTCAGAAGGGCATTTTTGTCCAACATCAACCAAATTGTACAAAAAGTTGTTTTAATGTCAACTCATGTATATTCCCCTAATTTTTTTTTATCCGCACACCCATTCTGTTTAGATCAAGTGGTGGACAGACGAGTCGATCCTCATACGAGCATCTCCGTCTGGCCTGGTCTGATCTATATGGGAAAACACAAATCCTTTCCTTCTTGCTTCTTTGGCTAGTGCATCTGCTCTACCGTTCAAACTCCGAGGAATATGAGACAGCCGCACATCCTCGAAGTCCTCCTGTAGTCCCTGAAGTATCTCGATCTCTGTAGCGAAAGCCGGCCAATTCTCCGGATTTGTGCTCATATCCACGAGGTCCGAACAGTCTGTCTCGAACCGAACCGAAGAAATCCGCAGGTCTCTTAGACATGTAGCTGCCCATAGTAACCCTTCCATCTCTGCATGCAGGGCTGAACGGCTCCTACTACATGCTCGTAATCCAAACCACTCCGAACCCATTTGATCCTTCAAGCTCCACCCTAAGCCACTTACGCTACCATGATCAATCCATGAGGCATCAATTTGACATGAAGGGATTCGTGGGAGCCCAGGGGGCTCTATAGCGGCTTCTGCATACAGAGGCACAACATGTACCTCGTCGTCTTCCTCTCTGTCGTTTGCCTTCCTCCAGCATTCTGCCTCAAGAGACGCATGCCGGAGGGTATCCATCGGAGAGACGACTTTCCCATTGAAGAGTTTGCCGTTCCTCGCTTTCCAAATAAACCAACACATCCATGGAAATATGTCGAATTGTGGTCTCCGGGGAGCCACCTCTTTTCTCTTCCAAAAAAGGAAGTTTATATTTTGGTAGATAGATGTACTCGGGAAGACACCCTGAATGGACGGATAGTCCGATAAAGCCCAGACCTGTAGGGTCGGGGGCATTCAAAAAGGAGATGATTAATCAAACTCCACTGGGCCAGCACATCTAGGACAACTCCTATCGGTGCCCAGGTGTCTGTAAGTGAGTCGCTCTGCTGTCGCCACACATCCCGATATAGCTTGCCACAAAAAATGTTTCATCTTGCTTTGAGCCTCAACCCTCCACGCATAGCTCTGGAGGGCAGTGATGCTCGGTTGCAAGACCAGATCATCTGTGGGGCTTATCTTATTCGATTGTAGTTGATCATAGCCGGTCTTAACCGAATATACTCCTGAATTTGTATAATTCCAGACATATCCATCCGGAGTGGAGGAACGGGAGGGTTTTATTCCAAGAATTAGGGCGATGTCATCCGGCTGAAAGTAATCATATAAGCGTTGTACATCCCACTCCCCGGTATCCTTCTTAATAACGGCCTGAACAGGGAGTTGGGGTAATCTATAGACTATGTGATCTGCAGGTTTAGGTGATCGGGCCACTGCATCAGGGATCCAGTTTTCGCTCCACACCCTTGTATCACGTCCCGAACCAATTCTCTTTCGGAGCCCCGAGATAAGTAAAGGTTTTGCTGCCATGATGCTACGCCACCCATATGAGGGTGAGTATGTCTGGCCGTTTTCAAGGGGTGAGGTATTCCTGAAGTATCTTCCTTTCAGCACACGTGTGAGCAGAGATTATGTGTATTCCCCTAACATATGTTTCAATTTTGGGCATTTTCCTAATTCTCTCATGTTTTTATTAGTATGTTGCGTCATTGAGCTTTTTCTTTTCGCAAGGTTGTTCTTTGATAATATCTCCTTTCTTTTATCAAAGATATTTTCTTTAAGTAATTTTGCTTTGTTTGGTGTCTCTCGCTCATCACACAGAAAGATTTATTTGTTTTAATGGTAAACTATTTTATAATAATTAATTGAACTATTTTGTAATTGTAGCTTCATCTTAAGTATAACTAACTCTGAAAAATAGTTGTGTATATGAATGAATTTGATGTACATTTTCAGAATGAAATGTAATTTAATGTGATTGCCATTATTTTTATTTATTTTTAATGCGGAACAATCGTTGAAAAAGAAGTGTTTGCTTCAAAAAAACGTCAAACATTCATTTTATTGAATTTGTAATGAATATATATAATTTTTGTTATATTACCTGATTTGTTATTTTGCATGTTAGCTAGTAGATTTGTTATCTCTGAAGATTTCTATGGATTAACACTCTTTTTTTTTAAGCTGAACACTATTTTTTTACCAAACCTATTAATTCTATATTTTGAATTTGTAAAAAAAAATTTCTTATTTTCTTTTTTCCTACTAATTGTATAATTTGAATTTTCTAAAAAAAGCTATCTTATTTTATTTTATCTGGATTGTTTTATATTAGAAACATTGTTTTTATTTATCAGAAACGAAAAAAATTATACCTAAACCTCCTATTAATAAAAATATAGAATTTAGCGACATTTTTTAAGCATATGTCGGGCAAATCAAAGAAAAAATATGAAAAAAATATATAGATTGAAATTATAATTCTTAATTTCTTAATATAGAGATATAAATTAAAATAATTGAGTATCACTATTTGTTTTAATTAGATCTTTTTGCTCTGGAGTTATGTTAGGCTCAAAAGGAGAATAGAGGCAAATAAGGTTTCCATTATTTCGTTTGTAGATAGGGGAAACTTTGAATCATAAGAATCCACACTTCTACGTGGACAAAACCTAATCTATTGGTTCATCCATTTCCCGCCAGTTTTATAAGAAGGTGGAGATATTGTTCAATCTTAAAGTTGTATCCGACAACAAATGCAGGGATAAGAAAAGAGATCATACAAATATATCAAGGGGAGAGAATGGCCCGGTTGGATGATTATTATACAGACCTGTGGGGATCCTGAGTCCTTTAGAGCTGCAGCGAAATTCTTTAAAAATTGGATCTCTGATACGCCTATGACCAATTATTATGTGTTCTCTATACCTGCAAACCCAAAAAAAAAACGTAGTATAGACTTCATGATTACTCTTCATGTTGTTTCTTGTCTGCTCAGCTGCCAATAAAAATTTATAAACTTCCGGTTGTGAACGGTAAAGTATATGACTGAATAACCTTTCATATATAGTTTTCAGTAATGAGACATTGTCCTGCATCAATATACCTCATCGCCTAGGTATGAGAGATTCTATGACTGTCAGCCTAGATATTTTTGTCAACTTGAAATCAAGTTTGGGCCAAACATAATTTAAAGTACTGTTGGGCCATTTATAAACAACAGCCCAATTATGGAATATGTAACTAACGTAAAGAAGTGTATCAGAAAAGCTTATGTGGCATGTTTTGGTTAAATGATTTTCTGACGTGGATGAGTGATGACTCAAGAGGGAGGAAACTATCCTTTATATATGTAGATTTAAAATGAAAAGATAAAAACATATTATGATTAAACTAGTTACACATATTTTATTATTTTTTATGAAATAAATTGAAGTCATGACATTTGGGATTTTCTAAATTAAAAAAAAAATACACTAAAACTGTTATAACTTTTGTTTAAGTAAGTAAAATAATACAAATTTTTATATATGAATGTCAAGTTAATAATATTTTTCCTTGGGTAATATTTATTAGAATAGTTACAGAAATATGAAATATGAAATATGATTAGAAATTCCAATGGACCAGATTTTTATTTTTGTGCTTTAGTACAATCGTATGCATATGTTAAAATAGTAATGACTGGTTATCATTTATGCAAATATCTTGTTACGTAGTTATTTTATGCAAATATCTGGTAATGACTGGAATGACGGTGCTTTTTATCAGCAATATTGTGATATTGTAAAGGATGATCTAACTCTTATGGTTAATCAATTCATGTTTGAAGGTATGTTGCCTCCTGGACTTAACGATACAGACATATGTCTCATCCCAAAAGTAGATAAGTCTAACCAGATGAGCCAATTACGTCCCATCAGCTTATGTAACGTTAGCTACAAGATAATCTCTAAGGTTTTATGCCAAAGGTTGAAAAAGGTTTTACCAGATCGGATTTTCGAAACCTAGTCAGCCTTTGTTGCTGGGAGACAAATATCTGACAATATTATGATAGCTCAGGAGATTTTTCATGCTTTACGGACCAAACCAAGTGGACGCAATAAGAGGATGGCTATTAAAAAAAACATGAGCAAAGCGTATGATAGAATGGAGTGGTCTTTCGTTGAAGCCACGATGAGAGAGATGGGATTTTCGGAAACCTGGATAACTTGGATAATGCGGTGTGTCAAGTCAGTTAAGTATAAGGTTCTTTTAAGTGGCCAGCCAAGAGGAAATATTGTTCCGGAGAGAAGTCTTAGGCAGGGGGATCCTCTGTCCCCTTTATTTTTTTATTCTATGCACGGAAGCGCTCGTTAGCCTTCTAAATCATGCAGAGAATCAAGGGAAGATAACGGGGATGCGCATTACGCGTGCGTGTCCTTCGGTATCCCACCTTCTCTTTGCTGATAATAGCCTGTTCTTTTGTAAGGCGGAGCCTCGTGAATGTGAAGAAGTGATGAAAGTGGTCAGATAATATGGACAAGCGTCAGGACAATGAATTAATTTTGATAAGTCACCTCTACTCTTTGGTAAGAGAATATGACATGAGGTTCGGCAAGAGATAAAAGACACTCTTGGGATTCAGAATGAAGGCGGAATGGGAACATATTTAGGAATTCCAGAGGACATAAGCAGATCCAAATGCAAGCTATTTGCTTACTTAAAAGATAAGTTAAGGAATCGGGTGAATGGATGGACGGGCCGATGGTTATCAAAGGGTGGCAAGGAAGTAATGATCAAGTCGATCCTGCTAGCACTCCCAACCTATGTAATGTCCTGCTTTCTTTTCCCGTTGGAGATATGTGATGCTCTAGCTAGTGTCATTGCACATTTTTGGTGGAGTTCGAATCATCCTAAACGAGGCATACATTGGTCAACATGGGACAAATTATGTTTATCTAAAGAGGAAGGAGGGATTGGGTTCAGAATGATTCACGAGTTTAACCTAGCATTGTTAGCAAAACAGTTATGGAGATTGGTACAATGTCCAGATTCTTTGGTAGCTCGTGTCCTGAGAGGTCGATATTATAGAATGAGCTCGCCTTTGTGACAGCTAACGATTAGTTCCCCATCTTATGTGTGGACAAGTCTATCGGCGGCACGGGAATTACTTTTGTTGGGTGTTCGACAGAAGATACACTCAGGTTATGAGGTAAAGGTCTGGGAGGATCCATGGATTCCTACCATCCCAGCAAGACCAGCATCACCATCTGCACCCGTTTTGCATCCTAACATGAGAGTGAGCGACCTTATTAATCAGGAAACGAAGACTTGGGATGTGAATCGGCTTGAGAATTATGTAGATGCTGCTGACATACCTCTCATAAGGAGTATGAAAATTAGTTCAACACATCGTAGGGACACGTTTTGCTGGATCTATACAAGAAATGGTCAGTACACAGTCAAATCTGGATATTGGGTTGCACGGAACATATTGATGAAGGAGGAGGAAACTGAAGTTTGAGAACCTAGTCTTATAAAACTACAAGCACATGCTTGGAAGGTTAAGGCGCCTCAGAAGATGTGCCATCTTATGTGGCAAATAATAACATGATATATGGCTGTCACAAGTACCTTGAACCATAGGCATATGAGATGTGATAATCACTGTCCACGATGTGGAGAACCAGATGAATCAGTTGGCCATGCGATTTTTCAGTGCCCACCTGCG
Source organism: Eruca vesicaria subsp. sativa (assembly GCA_932364175.1). Taxonomy (NCBI): domain Eukaryota; kingdom Viridiplantae; phylum Streptophyta; class Magnoliopsida; order Brassicales; family Brassicaceae; genus Eruca; species Eruca vesicaria. The sequence goes on along the minus strand of CAKOAT010976265.1, from coordinate 39,069 downwards.
TTGCAAGTCTGGGCCCTATCTTCTACTCGTACCAACTCTGCTTTGTTTCCACTTCAGAGTACGTATGCGAATATGAATTATCTTTTCTGGAGGAAAAATGTCATAATAGAACCAGAATTGGACATGGATCTTTATCCCTGACTAAAATGGTATATTTGGAAAGCCCGGAGCGATAAACTGTTCAGAGGGATAGATAGGGATCCTTTGGAGCTAGCACGATATGCTGAGAGTGAATACCAAGCCTGGTTCAAGGAAAATGAACAGGTTACTCTGTCTTCTCAAGAAACCTTAGGTGATGAAAACCAGGCCATAAGTCTGGGGAATATTTTTCTGGTAAACGGCTCCTGGACCTCTACAGCTCAGTTCAGTAGATGTGGTTGGGTTGGACTGATAGCAGGGGTCATAGTCAGTTGATGGGTATGCGCAACTCCAGTAGAGTTGAGTCTGCTCTGCATTCTGAGCTGGAAGCACTGCGGTGGGCAATGGAGAACATGCTTCAACATTCGCCATGTCAGAGCTTTGGGACAGATTGCAAGGAGATGATAGCGATGCTTAGGAATCCTCAAGATTGGCCAATTTTCTCAACGTAATTGGAAAAGCTCTCGACGCTGCGGATCTGCTTCCCCAATTTTAAGATTTCCAATGTTCCAAGGATACAAAATGTTGTTGCTGATTCTTTAGCTAAATCGGCTCGAGCTTTTTATCGTGATCTTTTGTACGTTGGTTGTTCTATTCCGGTCCGGCTCCCCAGACCACCTCAAGCTTGAGTGGTCAGCCTTTTGATGTCAAAAAAAAAAAGTTGTTGCATAATAATAGATTACCATTTTAAATACTATTATATACATTACACTCAACCAAAGATTCTGTAGATTTTGGAAATATTATTAAGGCAGTAATATTTATTTGAATTATCAAATTATATGATATAATTTCTTTATAATTATTTTAAAAAAATATCTAGAGAATAATCCATTTTAAATATCACACATGAAAGAGGTTATGATTTCTATTTTAATAAAATAAACTATATTTGACCTAAACGTCTGTGTAGATATCTATTTTTACAAACATATAACTTTGATACTATCGTAAGTTATTTAAATATATAATTTACATTGTATTGTTATATATTATGTAAGGTTTTTCACTCGAAATTATTAGTATATAATAATTAGTTTTATACCCTTTACTTTGTTTTTAATTGTAATTCCATATCAATATATTTTTGAGTTTGTTACAATAAATTTCTAATCTGAAATAATCAAATAGAGAATATTTTTTCAAAATATAATATTTTTAATTTCTATATTTTCATACAATAAATTTTATAATTTATTAAATTATTATATGGGAAGGATATACTCTTAGGATAATTCATATTTTCATATTGTGTTTAAAAAATTATATTTTAGTATCTATCATATTATGTATATTGTGGAATTTTATAAATAAATAAATTTTTCTATTTAATTAATGTATTCCTATTATTTTGGTAAATTTTATACATTAATTTATAATAATATAACAAAATCTTACTAATATAAAATTATTTACTAAAATAATACGGATAAAGTAACCTATAACTTTATTTTCCTGTTTTATAATAAAATTAATTTTAGTTAAGAATAATTTATAATAATATAACATTTTTAATTATGAAATTAATTAATGTAATATTTATGAAAAAATATTTTAAATATTTTGTACGATTTTGTTAGATTTTTTTTTGACAAATTATGTTTATAGCCGTTTTCATTAAGGTTGTTGGTATGTTATAATTGGAAACTAGATTTTTGATCCGCGCTTAACAAGTGCGTGTGCTATTTTTCTTATCTTGATTTTGTTAGATTTTTCTAAACAGATTTTGTTTTAGCTGATTTATTGTTAAAAATATTTCTTATTAGTATCTGTATGAATTAATAATATATATATATATATATAAATGATTAATGTAATTAATCATATATGTTATAATGAATGGCCATACTATGACTTTCTTATAGTAGATAAAAATTGTACTTTTTTAGTAAAGAAGACTAGATTTTGAACCCGCACATCCGTGCGGGTAATTTTCATTTTAAAAAAATATAACAAAATCTTTCAGATATATCATTTACATCTTATTTTTATATTGTATAACTATAGAATATTATTATTTTAATTATTTTATATAATATATTGTTGTCATTTTTTAAAAATATCAAATATATTTTTTTAGATAATGTATTTGTTGTGAATTACAAAAATATATGTCAACATTTTTTGTATAAAAATATTACATGTTTTAAAAAAAATAATATGTTTTAACAGTGAATAAAAGAAAATTTTAAAATAAAATATTTTTCTTTATCAATTTAATATATTTTTATATTAATTTCACATAGCATTTTATTTTAATATAATATAGAAAATCATTAAATTATAAAATATAACAATTCTTATTTTTAATTAACATTAATATATATATATATATATATATATATATTAATCACGAAATTAAATAATATATATTTTATAAAAATATTTAACTTTCTTGGTAAGATCTTGTTAGATATTTTCTCAACAGATTTTGTTATAAATGAAATTAAAGATAACTTTATAGTTATATATTATTAAAATATTTCTTCAGTAATATAT
>CAKOAT010976265.1:0-36332 GCA_932364175.1 Eruca vesicaria subsp. sativa | reverse complement strand
TTTACCAAATTAATTAATTTATTCCTTTTAGGAATATCAATAGCTAACAACGTACAGTCCATATCCACGTAAGTCGTGATAATGCACGAAACAAACAGCATAAAAGTTAGTTAAGAAAACGATTATCAAGTAGTTATATGATAAAAAAAAAAATATTAATTAAGAAGTTAAAAGAAAACATCTGTTTGCCCTAGAGAGAAGCCTTCACTGGAACTTCCTAACGTCGTAGTAAGTCCTCCCTACTTTCACGCTACCGATTTGCTTGTATAACTAAAATCACCAAGTCTCTGTTCGCCTTCGGCTGAAGCCTTCATTGAAAGTTTTGGAAAGTCTCTCTTCTTCGCTTTTTTTTTTCTCTCGCTCTTTCTCCACCTTGAAAGTATATTTATCTGTAGGACCATTATTTGAAAAAACGGTTCCACCACCAGTATTCTGAATGCATCAGTTTTTGTTATAATAAAACCCTATTCGTATCTGCAGGATTAAGAGAAAGAAGAAGAAGAAGCCTTAGAGCTCAAGGAAGGTAATAAAAGCAAACGGTTCAACAGCTGGATTTGATGTCGAATCAAAGTCATCATCTGATGAGCATAGGCGACGCTGTGAAGGATGACGCGGAGAAATCGATCGCTTCGGCTCCTATACCAACCAATGCAGAGGGAATGACGGAGAAGAGAAACAAGAAAACAAGAAGAACAAGGCCGTGGATGAGGTTTTGTCGGAATGGAAACACGGAAGTGATTGAATGCGACAAAAGCAACATCATGAAACGTGTTCCCGTCCCTGCTAGGGATTTAAGAATTCGTGGCCCTGTTTTCTCCAACTCGTCGAACATTCTCGGTAATATTTTTTAGTCTATCTGAGTTTGTGAATCTTCTCTGTGTTCGTACGTGTTGTGAATTAAGAAACAACGTAACTCATTTTATATTTTGATCTGTAGGCAGGGAGAAATCTTTTATTATCAATTTAGAGAACATCAAGGCCTTAGTTACCGCCAACGAAGTGTTGTTGCTGGATCCTCTCTGCCCTCAAGTACTTTCGCTCATTGACCAACTAAAGAAACAGTTCCCTCAGAGGGCTGTACCTGAAACTACACAATCTTCTCAAGATCCAGAAGCCGAAGAGGGCTTTCAGAGTGAGCTTCCATTTGAATTTCAGGTCCTCGAGAGTGCATTCGAAATTGTCTGCTCTTTCTTTGATAACAGTGTTGCATCCTTGGAGACAGAAGCTTTGCCTGTTCTTGCTGAACTAACACAAAAAATCACCATGGAAAATCTTACCATCGTACGAAGCTTGAAAAGTAATCTCACATGCTTACTCACCCGTGTACAAAAGGTGAAAGATGCAATCGAACATTTATTAGATGATGACAGAGACATGGCAGAATTTTACTTAACAAGGAAAGTTATCCAGAATCAGCAAGAGGATGTGGAGGATCTGGAGATGTTGCTGGAAGCATACTTGATACAAGTGGAGGGAACGCGAAACAAGCTACATACCATGAGGAAGTACATTGACGACACAGAGGCCTACGTGAAGATAAAAGAGAAGGATAAACGTAACCAACTACTTGTTCTTAAGCTGACGACAAATAAAGCTGCTTTTGCGATAACTGCAGGGACACTAGTCGTCAGCATATTTGGAATGAACATACCAATTCCGTTGTACAACACAAATGGAGTCTTTGGTTACTTTGTGTTGGGTGTTTTTGTTATGTGCATTGTGCTTTTCATGTTCACCTTTGGTAATACTAGGTGGAAGAAGCTGCTTTGATCTAAAGTCATTTTCACTACAAACTGCCTCAGGACCGCAATCTTTTTTTTTCCAAGTCTCCAACTTTGATTTAGTCGAATTAAACCCACCGTCCCAGCTTAATATTTTACAGAAACAAACTGTTAAGTTCTACCAACGGTGCGTTAATCTGACCAAATAAATGCAAAGGTAGTACACATTGTTTTAGTTTTAGGGAGTTTTGCTTTTACTTTTTTTTTTTTGTTTTTCTTACTTGTCTTCCCTTTTCATTGTTTATTATGAGAATCCAATCATGTGTTCTGAATCTTAAGAGTGTTATGGAACTTTCCTCTCACGCCCACAATTTATTCAATCGAGACTGTATATAATCCATATTGCTTTCATCAAAGCTATAAAATCGAGTGTAAATGGTAGATGTTGGTTATTTGGGTTGTATCCCGAAAAATTGTGAATTATATATTTGGATAATAATTGAATCAGTTTGCTTTCTTTAAAGAGTATTTCAATTATAGTTCAAGTCTCGGGTTACACGAAAGTTTCACTCTTGTTCTAGGCTAAGATATAAAAGAAACAAAAAATAATTTTAATGTTTCTTCAAAGATTTTTGATGATATTTGAACAATGAATCTTTATTTCTCTGTTTCTCTAACTAACTATTAGTTGGAAGAAGCTGCTTTGATCTCAAGTCATTTTCACTACAAACTGCCTCATGACCGCCATCTTTTTTTTTCCAAGTCTCCAACTTTGATTTAGTCGAATAAAACCCACCGTCCCAGCTTAATATTTTACAGAAACAAACTGTTAATTTCTACCAACGGTGCGAATAATCTGACCAAATAAATGCAAAGGTAGTACACTTTTTTTGATTAGGGAGTTTTGCTTCCTGTTCAAATAGAAAGGGAGTTTTGCTTTTACATTTTTTTCTAATTTTTTTTATTTCTTTTGTTTTCTTTAATAGTGTTATGAAACTTTCCTCTCACGCCCACAATTTATTTAATCGAGACTATAAATAATCCATATTGCTTTCACCCAAAAAAAAACTCTAAAATCGAGTATAAATAGTAGATGTTGGTTATTTGGATTGTATCCCAAAAATTGTGAATTATATACTTAGATAATAATTGAATCACACCGTTTTCCTTAAAGAGTGTTTTAATCATGTTCTAAGTCTTGGATTACACAAAATCTCTTTGTAGGATACGATAATCAAAGTCTTATTCTTATTCTAGATATATACTAAAGCATACGTCACTTGTGTAATTAAAATTTGACATATGTAATTTCTTTACAAAACCTTTAAAAATCAAAAGTACATCACGTTCCTTCCGTTTGAATGTTTATGCAACTGTAAAGAAAACCTATTTTTTTCTCGACAATCATCACAACACGTTCTAGAATTCAACAACTCTCAATCTTAACTGTTTTATCCCATATATAACTTTCGATCCATTGTTATTCTGTATTTTTTCTCTCATCTCCTTCTCTATCAATTCATCTTTGTTTTTTGTTTGAGTTTTGAGTATGAGAAAAAATATTTATTCTCTTTTCATTCTTCTCTATACGAAAAATAAGAAATTATGTGATTCCTTCTGCATAAGTTTAAGTTGGAGATTCTAAGAAAAATACTTCTATTTTGTAACTTGGCTTTTCGCAATGGAATGGAACTCAAAGTCTGGTTGACAGAGTACTACTATCAGAGACATTAAATAATTCTCAACATGCAAAACTATATTCTTGTGGGAAAAGGTAAACACATCACAATGATATCTAAAAGTGTTAGAATAAATTAAATACAACTTTGTTTACAGTTTTATATAACAAGAAATTAGAATTCAAACTTCTTTGAAACAAAACATGATAAAAAGGAATTAGAAAAAGAGAGTGCCGTTAATCTACATTGTCATATATGTGAAGCTCGATAGGGAGAACTTATTCCAATCTACATACTAGGTATTTATGTATATATTATTTTAAAGTTTGTTAACCGTACTAATCTACCTATGAAATTTTCTACAGATATATAGTTAGGATATAAAAACGTGTAAATAGTCATTTAAGAGATTTTTTGTTGCACAAAAAAACTTATTTAAGAGATTTTGATCATATTTTACATACATTTAGATATTAAAGTAATTCTATGAAATCTATACTTTATAAAATGTAATAATTTTATGTGTCAGTGTGTTATCTAGGTTAAGAAAATGAGTGACAAAAATAATGATATGTTGATAATCATTACAGTTTTGTGTCGAAAAACTTGGAGTAGTAAAATTAACGGACCCGTGCAAAGCACGAGAGGTAACTAGATCTAGATAAGATACAAGAGAAACAAAGAAAACTTTAATGTTTATAAGAGTTTCTTCAAATATTTTTTGATGATTTTTGAACAATAAATTTTTATTTTTCTATTTTTTAATTAATTATTAGTTTCTGATTTTTCTATGTCAATGCCTACAGTTCATTACATAGAGAGCGATGAGTTTTAAACCAAAAGTTGTATAAGGTTAATGAAGAGTTACAATGGTTAGTAACAAGTTACAATGGTTAATTATCAAGAGCTGCAATCATCAATATGAATATTACCAAATGTTGTAAGCATCAATAGTTGCAATCTTTCATTTATATAGCTGTAATTTTTTATATAGACAATTTCAATGATTCATATAAAACATTGCATCCATTCACTTAAATATATAATAGTAGAGGCGGCTAGAGTTGCTCAAGGTGATTTAAAGATTGGCGATAGTGAAGACTCCCAAATCAAAATCTTCTCCGAGATTCAATCCTCACTGATTAAAAGATAATCATTGCTATGTTGTTGAATGTATATCATATGATGGGAAGTTTACTCGCAGAAAAGAAAGTTGGCACCTAGCTACTATAACATAATGGACTACCATATGTTGATGCGAGAGATTGATTCCTGATATTGAATGTTTAATTGCTTGTGTGAATATTGATATGTTGTCTGGTTCCTAGAAAGAATTTAATGAGTAAGTTTCTAGATGAATGAAATGAACTGGAATAATGAATGATTGTGTTTGAGTGTGCGTTGTTTGTTTGTGTCACCGAGAATAGATGGTGTCTAAACTAGTATGAATTTGTTAAGGAATAATAATGAATTGAAATGACTGAGAAGCAGGCCCGTCTCAATATTTTCCCAGACCCAGTGCAAGTATAATGTTAAACAATTTGGAAATGGGCCCTAAATTTTTTAAAAACGGGCCCTAAATGGCAAAAAAAATTTGGGTCCAGTGCAAAAGCACCTTGGGCACCCCCCCTAGAGACGGGCCTGCTGAGAAGAATGATGTTGTGGATGTTGTGGGATATACGGTGGAAAGGTGGCACCGGTAAGATTGTTCAGGATCTCTTTTTTAGTTTCTAGAACTTATTTCTTTGTCCCAGATCTTACCAATAGTCACATAAACACATATTAAGTTCTCTTAATTCTTTTCGGATCAAGATGTATGGATGGAAACGATGGAACCCAAAAATTATTAATTATTTTTGCTATTTTAAGAATAATTTTGAATATTTTGTAAATTGGTAAAATACATTTATGTTAATCTTATAAAATGTTTAAAATAATAGATATTAGTTAAAAATATTACACATATAACCACATCAGATAGATAAAGTGAAACACATGATGTGTTTATACAAAATTAGTACACACTTAGGCTGTGAATGAATACATCGGGAAGGGTGTGGTTACTAGGTTGGGTGAATTTTAGTACCATTCAACAAAAATTAAAATGAAAAATGTGCGTTTCTTAGACCATTTTCAGTAACACACTATTTTTTTTTCTTTTATAATTTATATTAATATAGAGTAACTCTGTTATGAAGGTAAATTTTGTTTCAGTAGTTTACATTTTTATAGAGTGAAATATAGAGGAATGTTATTTTTTCACTCTATAACTGGGGTGAAATAATGATATTACTCTATATTTTACTATATAATAGGGTAACTCTATTATAAAGTAAATCATTAGAGCAAAATTTACTATATATTAGAGTTACTTTATTTTAGTGTAGATTATAAAGAAAAATATTATGTGCCATTGGAGATGTCCATGTATGATTTATACCGCAAATGGGACTCGTGCATGTACAAAATGAAGAACCACTTTCCACTTTGCTCACCTATCATTTTGGTGTGGTTAGAGTGCAGTCAATTTTTTTTTTTTAATTATGTTAATCAATTATATTACTACAATTTCTTTAAATAATTATTGTGATCACTAATTCTGTTACGTTTTTTTTATAAATTCCAAGTAATCATACTATCTAATAATAATGTTAATGTATATTTATGCATGTAAAAATGTATATAGACCTGAGAAAAAATCTGTACCGGAACAGAACTGAACCAAAATACCCTAAACCAAAACATAACCCCAAACACTCAAACACCTGAATAGTTCCTATATTTCTATGTCTGAAATAACGGAACCTGATTCGAACCGAAAACCAAACAGATACCCGAATATATAAAAAATTAACTATATACATATACTATAACTCAATATATATTTTTAGTTTAAAAATCTGTTACAAGAATCCAAAAATAGTTGAAGAAAAGTAAATTATTATAAAGTATCAGAACTACCCAAAAGTATCCGAATATTTTTATCCTAAATATCCAAAGCAATTTGAAATATCCAAAATTTTTATCCAACTTATCATAAGTATTTGACATTTTATCCAAAATACTTAATATTTAACCTGAATTACCCGAACTAACCAAACCGGAACCAGAACCAAAGGAGAATCATAATTTTTTGGTTCTTATTTACTATCTGAACTAAACCGGAAGCTATGCAAACCGGATCGAACCAAAAATAGGCTTAGTAGTAAATAGATTTTCTAGCCCCTTACTCGAATTACCCGATACCCCAAATACCCGAACTGAACCAATACCCAATATGTCCAAGCCTAGATGTATATTTCTACATATGTATTTAGTTCATGACTTTTTATAAATCATATTCTTTACAAACATTTCGCTCTCAATACTACCCAAAAAAAAAATTGATGAATTTGGTATGTTTAATAAAAATAAAATATCCTTTGTTATATTATTTACAAATTACATAATAAAGATTTAACAGTAAAATGTTGATATTGATTTTAACATTTTTATTTGTAAATAACATACATAATTTAACTTTTTTGAAGATAACTAGCTTAATTATAAGTTTCAAAATAAAATAATAGGTTATAAGAAATTTTAATAGCATGTTAATTTCAGATCTATAAAATAGTTTAAAAATGAATTTATAATTTTAAAATTTATATTAGTATTACTGATTTTAGTTTTTAAAATATAAATAATAATATATATCCTGCATTTACACTATTTATTATACATTTGATCATTAATACTATGTTTGAACCGCTTAATTTTGACGAACCGCAGTTGTTCCACAACATGCGTTTCTCTTATATAAATTGTAGTTCAATGGTACTGCAAACTCCAATTCGCTTATCCTGCACCACTCAATCCGATGTTTCATTCGGAGCCTTAGGCTATGAATATTTTCAGTGGGTCAATAGAAACAAATATGTCACCACTCAACTACTTATTTTTTGCCTTTTTTTTACAAATAAATAGTAATAATTTTTTTAATAACAAGAAAAGCATGATACAGATTGGATGAGGGACCGCACCTAGACCACACCTAGATAAGAAAAGAGTGTAACATAGTGTGGTTGGTTTGGTACACCCTTGCTTTTAATTATGAAAAAGTAAGAATACAAATGTAAATATTTTATTAATATAATATACATAAATTTAAATTTAAATGTGAATTTTATAGTTAATAAATTTAATTATGCTAAAAGATTTTTATTTATGATTTATAAACTCTACTTTTAAACTATCTTATTATATAAAGTTAAGTTTTTTCTTCATGATGATGTAAATCACAAAATAAGATGAGGACAAAATGAGACATGGCATACAAAATTATTCTTATACAAAAAATTAATGTTTAATATTAACAAAAGTTTACTTTATGTGAATGCATTTATCAATTCCTTTTAAGGAGTATGAATCTTTTTATTATGAGATAAAAATATATATTAAAAAATATAGTATCCATGAATTCAAAAAATGTATAAGGCTGAAAATAATTATAATTTATATTTTTAGATATTTTGGGGACAATTGGTTGGACTGTAGAAATTAGTTTGTAGAAATTTTGGATATAGCTGTATCTAATGTAGCTGTAGAAATTAAATGGAAAAAAAGAAAAAAAAAAAGAAAGATATTCCTACAGCAATCTTACAGCAGTATTTTTTTGCTTTAGATAATGAGGTATCTACAACCATTTTTTAAATTTTTTGACTTTAGCTTTAAAAACTACTTAAAGCATGATTGGTGATTTATATGGTTGTAGATAGAAAATAAAGCTAAAGTCACTAGTTAAATCCCAACCAATCATCCCCTTTATCTTATCAACATTGACAAGTGTTAGAAATTACTTATATAATAAAATAACATAATATAAATAGTGAAATTTAATGTTACTAATAAAATAACAAAATATAAATAGTGAAATTTAATGTTATTTTTATTTTCAATAAATTAAGAAAAATCAGATACTCACTAAAATTTGAAATATATTTTTTTTATGTGTGTATATGACTAATTTTTTGATAGTAGCACATTAGGAATTAATATGCATTAAATATACATGAAAAATAAGAATACAAATTAAATCAAAAGGAATTAACACATTAAAAAAATACAAAGATTCCCCATATAAATTGGATGAACATAATCCATAATTTATATTCTTATATATTTTATTTTATCAACATTAAAAATGTTAGAAACTACTTATATAATAAAATAAACAAATATAAATAGTAAAATTTAATGTTATTCTTATTTTCAATAAATTAAGAAAAATCAGAAACTCAATAAATTTGAATATATATATATATATATATATATATTTACTTATATGTGTGTATCACTAGATTTTTAATAGTAACATATTAAGAATTAATATGTATTAAATATAAAGGAAAAAATCAGAATACAGACTAAATCAAAAGGAATAAACACATCAAACAAATACAAAGATTCCCACATAAATTATATTGTATGTTATTGTTAAAAATGATATTATATACACACTGAAGTTATAACAATTACTGCATATAAAAAGTAATCAGACACATAAAAATAACTATGTGCTTTTATGAAAAACATACAAAACATAAAAAAAAAAAATTTTGACAACAACATAACTAAGAAACTATCATGTATGCAATACCGGTGCGGAGAACCAAGCCTGAGCCATAGAATCGACATACATCATAGAGGAAGGGGAACATCGAGTACCACGTGCAACATAAAATATTATAATACTAAAAATAATATAATATTACAAAATATGTTTGACAGTAGATAAAAATAAAAATGTCCAAAATATAAACGGACATCAAATTTTGATAGAGATGGTGAAATTTTTAAGTGAACATGTCATTCATTTTATTATAGATAAAGTAAACACTAAATAACAATCAATTATCTTGTAACGAATACACACAAGATGAAGACAAAATAATCTGAATATCAGGCGTATAACCTGACAAAATAATATGTCATTAGCTTAACACCATCATGCCTCAGAATTTTTCACCTCATAACACCATTTCAGTGACCACAAAGATCTCACAGTAAATTGTAAAAATGATATTAGTAATACTGACTTATTAAATTGTAAATATAAATATATTTTATATATTTGACATTATTTACTATAAATTTCATCATTCAAAAAATTTCTATGCATTGTTTACTATATATTAGACATGGGCATTCGGGTCCTTGGGTTGGATTCGGGTCGTGTCTTGTCAAGTCCGGGTCTTGTCAAAGCCAGGTCCTTCAAGACTTAGATATTTGGATCGAATAGGGTTATTAAAAGTTGTTTGTCCGAGTTTAGTTATCTAGGAACTGTTAATATCCACTATTCTTTAGTTCCTAATGTTATCACGTTGGTTCAGGTATTTAAGAACTGAAAATAACCCGCAGACCCAAAAAATACCCAAAACCCCAAAATATCTAAGTATTCAAATACTCCAAAGACACGAAAATACCTGAAATTTTATTTAATTACCTGAGTTATATTTTTGAAAATCTAAAAATTTTATCTGAAACCTGAAAAACCAAATCCAAAATATACTAAAACATCCATATACCTCATATATACTAGAAGTTTCGGGTATTTTTGGTAATCCATTCGGTCTTGGGTTTGGGTCCTCTCCAAGACCCCTAAGTCCTCCACAACAAGACTCAATAGAATAAAATGGCATTAATCATATCTGAACCGAACCATATCTTTCTGATCAGTTTTAGTTCGGGTGTTCGGATCCGGGTTAAAAAAAAACCATGCCTACTATGAAATTTCATATTTCAGATATAGAAAATATTTTTAATAATATATATACATATACTGCTTTAAAAAATATTTATATCACTTTTTTAGTTTGTAAAATATAAATATTATATGTACCCCGCAGTTACACTGTTCATTATACATGTCACATTTCATATTTGTTTTGAACCGCTTCTTTTAGACGAATTACAGTTGTTTAGCAGTATGCGTTTCTCTTATATAAACAACAGTTAAACTCTACCAAATTATCAAATCAGCTTGGCCGCACCGTTTAATCTGCTGTTACCATTAAACTAAGAAGAGTAATTGTGGATTAGGAGTTGCGGAACAAATAAATTGAGCGAGGTGGGATGGTTTAACTGTGGTTTGTATATATAAAACGCATCATGGGAAATAATTATAGTTATATGGCATAAGTGGTGCAGAAAAATGTCTGAATGGTAACAATAATAAGTGATATATAAATACAAAGTAAAACAATATTAATAATTTTATATTTTAAGATTTCAAGAAAAATAAAAAATAAATATTGCATAGACTGATAAGATATATTTCTATTAATCTTTTTTAAAATGATTAGATTTGATATTAATACAAAATATTATACTTGTAACCATACTAAAAGAGATAGTGTAGAATACATGGTGTGTTTTAGTATAAACTGGAAACACTCTTCTCTGCTACAAGCCTATAGAGCTGAAGAGGAATACTGGAGACAATGGAGCAGACAACAATGGCTCTCGCTTGGTGACATGAACACTAGCTATTTCCATGCTTCGGCAAAAGGAAGACGGGCACGAAACAGACTATCGGTCATAGAGTCATCTGATGGAACTCCAGTCTATGAAGAAGAACAAATTGCCTCAGTGATTGCTTCTTATTTCTCTTCAATTTTCACCTCTTCTCCTCACGACTGCTCTGAGATTGTCCAGAGTGCCCTGACACAGAGAATTACAGAAGCTCAGAACGAAATGCTTATTGTAATTCCAACAGCTAAGGAGATTAAGCAGGCCATGTTCTCCATCCATCCTGATAAGGCGCCAGGGCCTGATGGGTTCTCGGCCAGCTTCTTCCAGTCTAACTGGGATACCACGGGTCTTGCAATTACCAGAGAGATACAAATTTTTTTATCCATGGAACCTTGCTTCAATCTCTGAGTTGTACTCATATCAGATTAATTCCAAAAATCCCAAGTCCTAAGCTGGTGTCAGACTACAGACCTATTGCTTTGTGCAATGTATACTACATGGTCATCTCAAAAATCTTGTCTCTACGGCTGAAGCCTCTACTACACTTTACTATCTCGGAGAATCAGTCAGCATTCGTACCTGGACGCGCCATTTCGGGTAACGTGCTTATTACGCATGAAATTCTGCATTATCTCAAGACCACACAATCCAAAAAGCGATGCTCCATGGCTGTCAAAACTGACATGAGCAAAGCATATGACAGGTTAGAGTGGAATTTCATCAAATGCGTTTTATCTACTCTGGGATTTCATGAAAAATTCACTACCTGGATTTTGGAATGTGTCACTACCGTCTCGTACTCCTTCCTCATCAATGATGCCGTGCTTGGAAGTGTGATCCCGAATAGGGGTATCAGACAGGGTGACCCCCTATCACCGTATATCTTCATCCTGTGCAGTGAAGTCTTATCAGGGTTATGCTCAAAAGCTCAAAAGGAAGGGAGACTCCCTGGTGTAAAAATAGCAAAAAACAGTCCATGTATCAATCACTTATTGTTTGCTGATGACACCATGTTCTTCATTCCAACGGATCAACGCAGTTGTAGTGCCCTGAAACATATCCTTGCTCTCTACGAAGAAGCTTCAGGTCAGCGCATTAATACAGATAAGTCTTCACTGTCCTTTGGCGCAAAAACCCCTGCTAGAGTAAGAAATGATGTTAAAAGAATCCTGGAGATAACTAAAGAAGGGGGAGTAGGGAAATACCTTGGTTTGTCCGAGCATTTTGGTCGAAAAAAGAGAGACCTATTCTCCTCCATCGTTAACAAAATTAAATTCAAGGCTGCTTCCTGGTCAACCAGCTGCTTGTCTTCAGCAAGGAAAATGACGATGCTGGAGGCAGTCCTCTCTGCGATCCCATCCTATGCGATGACGTGCTTCCTACTTCCTATTAGTATTTGTCAAATGATCCAATCAGCCTTTACGCGTTTCTGGTGGGATTCAAATACAGGAAAGAAAAAGATGTGTTGGCTCTCATGGGACAAACTCACAATGCCTAAAGGAATGGGAGGTCTTGGGTTTAAAGATATCCAAACTTTCAATAAGGCCTTGCTGGCGAAACTCCCATGGCGCATGCTCACCAACCCCAACTGTCTTCTAGCGCGTGTCCTCCTTGGTAAATACTGCCATAAAGCCTCGCTTCTCAATGTGCAACTTTCAAAAGGATCGTCTCACGGCTGGACTAGTATTTTAGCTGGTAGAGACCTACTTATCTCACATCTTGGAAGGGAAATAGGAGATGGAACGGAGACAAGGGTCTGGTCGGATTCATGGATCTCCACTACTTCCCGAGTCACTCCTTATGGCCCCCTTAAGGAAGGTGATTGTGACCTCTTTGTCTCAGACTTCATAAACAGAGGATCCTGCAAATGGAACACACACTTAATCAAACAAACGTTACCAGACTTTGTGGAAGCAATCCTTGAATTAAAACCAAGTCTAACAGGGGCAAGAGATTCTTACATTTGGTATCCAGCGAAGTCTGGCATCTATTCGACAAAATCTGGATATGCATCAGCGATTGCTGACTTGGAGCGAGAGCAGGGATCTAGCAACACCCACGACATTAATTGGTATAAGTCAGTGTGGTCGGTGTCCACCTTACCCAAGATTCAGCTCTTTGTGTGGAAAGCAATAAATGGAGCCATACCAACAGGAGAGAACCTCCAAAAGAGAGGAATGCTGCAGAACACTCTTTGTGCCCACTGGGGTCTGACAGAAACAACAGAATATCTCCTCCTACACTGCCCCTTCGCAAAACAGGTGTGGAATCTGATACCTCTTGCTGCTACTTTCGATCCAGATTCTTTCACCTCTTTCTCTTCGGCAGTGGAGGCTACGACCTCGTGGAGGGTCCTCCCGCTGTGTGGTATACCGGGGGACATCTTCTCATGGGTTGTGTGGAACATTTGGACTACCAGGAACCAACTCATGTTTGAAACACGCCCAGCATCGCCTCAAGATACTGCATCCAAAGCGCTGTTGAGTGCTCGAGAATGGACTCAATCACAGGATCCCGTGGAGAAAGGATCGAAGAAAACTCAGATCCCAGGAAGACCTGATTCTATTCCGATAGATACTGTTTTATGCAACACCGACGCAGCTTGGAAAAAGGAATCCCTTGAGGCGGGTCTTGCTTGGATCTTCGACTCTTCCTCCTCTCGATTGATCGCGGATGGATGCAAATTCCAGAACCGCGTTTCATCTGTTCTCATGGCTGAAAGTTTAGCTGTTAGGGAAGCTCTCTCCCACGCTAAGCACATCGGTATCACTAAAATCTGGTTACGATCAGATTCTCTATCGCTTGTCAAGGCGATAAATTCGGTTTCAAAGCCGATGAATCTCTATGGAGTTTTATCGGACATCAAATTCCTCTCTGCATCCTTTGAATTTTGTTGTATTTCCTTTGTTCCTAGAGAAGAGAATGGGCCTGCGGATAACCTATCTAAGGCATGCCTCTTCCATGTTGTTACTACTTGGGCCTGAGGCCAGTTTCTCTATAAAACATTTTGTTGTTCAAAAAAAAAAGGACGGGTCCTAAATATGTCACCACTCACAGTACATGTAAGTTAACTTCTCTATTTATTTTTTTTTAACTTTAATTAACAAAAAATTAGATAATAATGCATATGAGTTTGTCAGCGCGTCCAGAATGTGCACTCTCTCTCTCTCGAACCGCGCTTGAAGCTGAAAGGAATAGTTTGTCTATTTTCTTTAGAAAAAATATTATCTTCAAAAAAAGAAGAAAAAAAATCTGGACTATATAAAAAGGAAAAAAATTGTAATTCACACACCCATCTTTTTCAGTTATCAAACCTATTGAATCACCTATTCTTTTTTTGTTTTCTTTGGTGTAATCACTTTCTCAAGAAAAGAAAGATAACTTTTTTTCCTAAACTTATTTACAAAGAGAGAACGAGTTGTGGAATTTAGAAATGAACAATTTAAGGAGTTAATAATTCAACCTACTTTGAGTTATTATGATAGATATTTTAATAGAGCACCTGCTCAGACAGACGAATAGTTAGGGTGGGAAAATATTGATAGTGCTTGTCTTCAACTCCTACGAATGCCATTTCTAAGTTTTTGAACATTACGTAACATGCTATGAACGAATTATAGTCTATAACCAACTTTAAATGTAATCATTGAGGAAAGTATGCCTATATTATTTGCGGCTATGCGGGCACAATGAAATTTAGAGAGATGTTTTGGACAAAATCAAGAGTCTGCGAAGAGAAAATTAAGGAAGTTCTTAAAACGAGGGAATTACATGCATGCATGCAAGTATATCAGAACTCTAACACGACAAGAACTATACCAAATTTCTAAAAGACTTCAACTACATCCAAAATTATATTATCCATTTACTGAATTCGTTGGAGCTATGGATATGGCTCATGTTTGCATAAAAGTAAAACCAGAATTACAAGGAATGTATTGGACTCGACATGATAATGCATCGCTGAATATCATGGCAATCTGTGATTCCAATATGTTTTTCCCATATATATGGATTGGAGCAAAAGAATCTTGTCATGATACATCTTTTTTCACAATGTCACAAGAAAATAACCCTAAATTTATTTTGCCTCCAATGAAAAAGTATTATATCGTTGATTCGGGTTATCCAAATAAGCAAGAATTTTGGGTTCTATATAATTCATCATGAAACAATGTTTTCAGATATCATATGTCACAATTCAACTATGGACCTGCTCCAATGAATAAAGAAAAAATGTTTAATCGATATCAAGCATATTTAAGTTCTTTGTGATTTTTCAAAATATAGTATTAACGTACAAAAGAGAGTAATAATGAGTACAACGAAATTGTATAATTTTATCAAGATTTTAATATTTTCAGATTCACATTCAGATTTTGTTGAATGGAAACGTAAAGCGTGGTTTAGGTTGTCCACACCCAAACCACTCAAACGCTTAGTTCGATTCTCCTAGTTGTGACATTTCACGTACGTCGTGGCATTTGCATCGGGTATCGATTCTCTAATGTTTAGGTATTGCCTACAACTATGTTTAGTTTGAATAATTTATGTTTTATTCGGTGAAAAGTATTGATGCAGAGCTCTATAGCCACTACTTATCAGCGTAGAAGAAATTACTCGGATGATATCGCTGTACAGGTCTCTTAGTGACCCAGTTCCTTAGAAGCAGCTAAGCGATCCCATCAGCTTGCTTAGTGGTCGTGATGACCATTAGGTGGTTATGTCTTGCCTCCTGGGTCAATGGGTTTCAAATCAGAAACATTACATCTGTACTAAAACAGTAAAACTACAAAGCATTGGCTCTACACAAAAATCATGAGTAATATCAGCAGCCATAGACCAGTAAGCATGAAACCATCCTTGGAGATTTTCACCGCAAAATAATTTTTGTTTAACACTAAGATGGAATTCCTCACTTTTTATGCACAGAAGGCTTTTGGGCGGTTAACAGTAGATTTGGATAGATAGTGTAAATATGCTACATTACATGATGCAAGTATAACTAGCGCTGTTCAATATGGTGATACCGAACCGTACCGAACCGAACCGAACCGAAATAGATAATATGGTTTAGATTTGGTATATACCATATAAACCGAATGGATATGATTTTATAAAAACCGTAGGATTTGGATATGGTTAGGTTTATAACCGATTAAACCGAATAAACCGAACAAAACCGATCAAAGAAAAAATATATAAATATATACATTATATAACCATTTATTTACTTAGAATAGTCTTTTTATTTTTATTTTTTTATACCTTGTGAAGATATATCTTAATAATTTTATTTTATTTTCTTCAACTATTATCTAAATTTGATTTGATTTTACATGTTGTAAGAAATTGTGAAATTAGATTGTACCATGTAATTTATTTGAAAGAACAAAGAGAAAATAAGAAAAACTATACAAAACTGAATCGTTGATCGTTTTGTTTGTTGTTAATTTCACATTTTTATATTTATAAACACCTAGGATTATTTTAATAAATGATAGTTTGATAATATGTTTTTTTTAAAATTCATATAATATGAAACCAAATCAAATAATAATGTTATTTGGTATAAAACCGAATAAACCGAAAACCGGTAGTAGAAATACCGAACCAAACCAAATTAAATATGGTAGCTAATTTTTATAAACCGAATAACCGAAAACCGAAAAAAACCGAACCGAAACCGGAGCGAACACCAGATTGAACAGGCCTAAGTATAACAAAAGCCTCTGCTCTAAGACTTAAGTTTTTTTATTTTGTATGTAAGTTTAACAAAAATATAACAGTCATTAGTCACACATTTAAGAGCGATGCATGAACCACAGAACAGCTTGTTTACTTCTAGTCTACCACTAACAAGCTGGAATAGATTACAAGATAAGGAGTGAGACTAACTGGTAGAACACTAAGAGGAAATTGCACAAGATATATTCCATAAGGATTAAGTAAAGCCAAAAATTTCACTAACGAGCTTAGATGTTTTGGACGCTAAGGTCATTTAGATGCTGCTAAACCAAATGGGTTCTAAAAACACAAGTAATTTTCTTTCCTAGCCAGTGAAACAAACTGCAACATTACCAATATACATGCCTTGGTGTTTTACAGTGAAACACATTACAAATTCAAGAGAAAAAAAAAGCTTACTTTGTATTCTATGACATCTGGATTAATCCCAGTCTCAAAGTGTAAACATTGATTTCATGTCGAAACCGAGATTCACAACTAGCCTCAACCAAATGAATGAACCAGTAGGATTCAGTTCACATGATCATCATCTCTTACCAAAGCTTTCGTATATTGATAAAATTCTCAGCACAAGCAAGCTCCAATTCACAAATACTTCTGTCACTGCATAGTACTAATAACAAACAACAATTTCGAAGCTTTCACATTGACACCAAACTGATTCATTCACTGACAGAACATAAGATATATTTTGATACTGAAACATATGAGTCCAATACATTAGCTTATAACTCCAAATGCATTAACTAAAAGACAATATATAAAACACCAAAGATCCATAAACATTGAAAGCAGAGTAGTAATTAATAAGTTGAAGAATCATCTGCTATTGTTGAGAATGGAACCCAAAGTTCCCAAGACAGCAAAAGCAAGCAAAGGGCTGACGTCAAGCGTATCAAAGACGGGAGGGATAATGTTCCTGAAGAGGTTGAGATAAGGATCACAAAGGTCTCTGATGGCAGAGAGAGGCTGACGATCCCAAGGAATGTTGGGGAACCAACTGAGCAAGACTCTAACCATCAGCACACCACTGTAGATATCAAGCCACTTGGACAGACCAGCGGCGACGACTGTCAACGGAGTGTTGAGATAACCAGCGGGACGGTCACGAATCGCCGCGAAGAACAAAGGACCTGAGACTCGGAGGGAAGCTTGAATCTGTGGGGATAGGGTTACGACGGCGGTGGAGAGTTTCTGGATAAGGGATTTGGTTACGATTCCGGCAAGAATCGCGAGGGTCGTGATTGATTTGGTTGAGTCGGAGAAGGGAAACTGAGAAGAGGGCTTGGCGGAGAGTGTTGGCGGAGATGTGGAGGAGGCGGCGGCGGTTGCGAAGACGATGGTTTTAGGGTTTTTGGGGGAGAGATTGAAGGAGACACGGAAAGGGGAATTACGAGGATGGTGGAAGGGACGGAATCTAGGGTTTAGGGGAACTGAAGAGCGTAGGGAGCAGATGTTGGTGGTCGTAAACGCCATTTTAGTTGATCCAAAAAACAAAGCTCGTGAACAAATATTATCTCAATCAAAGCTTTTATCAGATGATAAAGGAAGAAAAAGTGATAATAAGCTCAATAGTTGTATATGGGCCTTTCAGGGGTTGGTTCCTGGGCCTCGGGGTTATCTCTCTTTAACGTGTCTTTTTTTTTCTCTTTTTAAAATACTAAAAATTAGAAAAATTATATAAAGGTTTTAGAAGTTAAAAATATTTTATTTTTTAATATTCTTCATTTTTTTATAAATTTTAAATTTCTTTAAAATATCAAAATTTAAATTTCAGATATGACATCTATATTGAAAATGAACAACCTCACGAAGAAGGTGATAATTTATGACATATCATCAATTATACAATAACTAAAATTTTAAATAAAATCATAAATACCAATGGTTTCCAATATCTGTTACCAATATTTTTTATATGAGTTATATATCTCATCATTGGCAATAACCATATATTTGAAATTTATAGTATTTTTATTTTTCTATATTTTATAGAACAAAATTAAATCGAAATTTATAATTTATAATTTTGAAATTTTGACAATTTATTTTTTTATAATTTTCTTAATTTATTTTTTATGTATTATAATTTATAATTTTTATTGGTTTTTCCGCCTTTGATTCCACCACCGGTGAGGAGAAGCCATCAGCATAAGTTCTTTACCGAAACTGCTGCAACATCTCTATTCACCTGAATCTTGTACTCACGGATGAAAGAACCTTTCGCTCAAACCAGGGCCGATTGATAAAAAAAAATGATTCCCCACAAATTAAAACAGAGGAAGCTTAAGTCAATATAAAGTTTGGTTCTTTGTTGGAGTGTTATCAAACTTCGACTTCTACTAAACATTCTTCAAAGGGACTTGAGAAATCCATTGAACTTCCCCTTCTTTCCTCGAGAAGCTTTACCTTAACACCAACCATGGCTAAACTTTATCAGTAAAGAAGCTTTCAGTTGACACCATGAAAGTGACTTTCGATCAAAAGCCAACGAAATTGAGATGAAGAACGGCGAATGGTTGACTATGGACACAAATCCTAACACATCAGAAGTTTCAATTCACGACGGAAAATAATAAATCTGCTAAACGGAAACAAAACACGAAAAGATCTCGTCATCATTCTGATGTTGAAATTAAGAAGAGAATAATCAAAGGAAAGGAATTAGTTCATGATCCAAGTAGAGTTCATCAAGAGAAGCCAATCTGGTTATGTCCATACAGACTTGCTCCACGAGTTACCATCGTGACCTAACTTAACTTGTAAGGCAAGTGTTGAGATATTTCCTAAGTGTCAAGAAGACTATAACCAAAGTAGAAGGTCTTAGATGTTCGTTGTGAAGAAAGAAAGCACAAGGAGCTCACGTGCATTATCAACGGTATGAAAGGGTAAAGGAGTAATTAACCTTGGTCTCCAAGAGTTGGCTTTTGTCTTCTTCCTCCGTACGAATTCAGAGTAAAAACAGAGGAGAGAAGGTGGAGCGTATCACCGCTGGTACTGCTCTATATAAGTCAACATTCTCTGAGGTATTAGGGTTAAGAGAGTAGGAGAGAACTAAAGTGAACAGCCACTGTTGTTGGGTTTTGTTCTGTCTCAAGGGTTAAGTGTAACCAAGCTTTCTAGTGGATTTCCGAGTAAACCTCGGACCAGACGTAGCGACCTTATTCTGAGGCGTGAACTGGTTAAATTTGTATGTGTCTTTTCTTTACTTGCTTAACGTAAAACACACGAGTGAACAAACTAGAGAGGTGAGTGAAATCTAGAGTACATCGAACACTAAACAACATAAAGTTTCTATCTTTTCTCAACAATTGGTATCAGAGCCAAGTTTGGCTTGCTGGAATCTAGGAAATATTGAAACTTTGTAAAGTTTGAAGCTTTGTTGTAAAGTCTTGCCCTGTATGCAAGAAATGACCTCGAGGCGTCATGAGGTGGAGAAGTTCGATGGTGATGGAGATTATGTTCTCTGGAAAGAAAAGTTGCTGGCTCATATGGAGCTACTGGGTTTGTTGGAAGGATTGGAAGATAAAGAGGTCGTTGATGTTGAAGACTCTACAGCTGAGAAAGAAGCAACGTCGGCTACTGAAGCTTCCGACAAATCTGAAGAGAAGACTCTCAAGGCGAAAACTCTCAAGGAAAAGAGGGGAAAAGCTAGGTCTACGATCATACTAAGTCTGGGAGACCACGTTCTCAGGAAGGTCATAAAGGAACCTACTGCAGCAGGTATGCTCGAGATGCTAGATAAGGTGTTCATGGCTAAATCTCTACCTAACAGGATATATCTCAAGCAGAGATTATACGGGTATAAGATGTCTGAAAGCATGACTATGGAGGAAAATGTGAACGATTTTTCCAAGCTGATTTCTGATCTGGAGAATGTTAAGGTTACAGTTCCAGAGGAAGACCAAGCCATCGTCTTGCTAATGTCTCTGCCGAAACAGTTTGATCAGCTTAAGGAAACTCTAAAGTATGGAAAGACAACGTTAACTTTGGATGAGATTACCGGAGCTATAAGGTCTAAAAGTCTTGAACTTGGGGCGAGTGGTAAACTAAGCAAGAATAACTCAGAAGCGTTATATGTTCAAGAAAGAGGCAGGTCAGACAAAAGAGGCAAAAGCTCAGACAGAGGGAAAAGTCAGAACAGGTCACAGTCAAGGGAGAAAAAAGTCTGTTGGATCTGTGGTAAAGAAGGTCATTACAAGAAGCAGTGTTTTGTTTGGAAGGAGAGAAACAAGAAGTCTAACGGTTCAGAGAAGGGAGAAACATCAAATGTTATGGAACAAATCATCGATGCTGCTGGTATGAACGTTGAGGAAGAATCAAATTCAGTAAGCAACGAACAAGAAGATGAATGGATCATGGACACAGGGTGCTCATTTCATATGACTCCAAGGAGAGATTGGTTTGTCGAGTTTGACGACTCAAAGACGGGAAGAGTGAAGATGGCAAATCAAACTTATTCTGAGATCAAAGGTATAGGAAGTATAAGGATTCAGAATGAGGATCTCTCAACGGTTCTGATTTCAAACGTCAGATATGTTCCAAGCATGTCAAGAAACTTGATCTCAATGGGAACATTGGAAGATCAAGGTTGCTGGTTTCAGTCGAAGAGTGGTTCTCTGAAAGTAGTTAAAGGCTGCATGACACTGCTAAAGGGTAAGAAGGTTGGAACTCTATACATCCTGCAAGGAAAAGTGGTTGCAGGAAGTGTTAATGCAGTAATCAGTTCACAAAATGAGTCAAAGGTGTGGCATAGTCGACTGTGTCACATGAGTAAAAAGAACACTGATTTGCTGATCAAGAAGGGATGTCTGCAAGCTGATAAGTTAAAGGGGTTCGAGTTCTGTGAAGATTGTGTGTATGGGAAAGCTCATAAAGTTAGCTTCGCTACTGCTCAACATGTCACAAAGGAGAAGCTTGAATATATACATTCGGATCTTTGGGGAGCACCTTCAGTACCAAACTCCATAGGAAATTGTCAATACTTCATGACATTTATTGATGACTTCACCAGAAAAGTCTGGATATATTTCCTGAAGACAAAGGATGAGGCTTTCAGAACTTTTGTTGAATGGAAAACAATGGTGGAGAATCAGTCAAGTAGAAAGGTAAAGAAGTTGAGGACTGACAATGGTCTTGAGTTCTGCAACCAAGAGTTTGATGGTTTTTGCAAACAAGCAGGAGTTGTGAGACATAGGACATGTGCCTACACTCCACAACAAAATGGGATTGCAGAACGCATGAACAGAACAATAATGGAAAAGGTTAGAAGCATGCTCAGTGAGTCTGGTCTTGAGAAGAAATTTTGGGCAGAGGCAGCTTCGACTGCGATATATGTTATCAACAGAACCCCGACATCAGCTATTAACTTTGAGATTCCAGAGCAAGCATGGACAGGAGTGTTACTTGATCTGAGTGGCCTTAAAAGTTTTGGATGCGTAGCATACGTGCATACAAGTCAGGGTAAGCTTAATCCTAGGGCCAAGAAATGAGTGTTTCTTGGATATCCAACTGGTGTAAAAGGTTACAGAGTATGGCTCATTGATGACAGAAAGGTTGTAATCAGCAAAGACGTAGTGTTCAATGAGGAGGTTATGTACAAGAGCTTCACTGAAGAAAACTCAGTTGAGAACCGATCAGCACCAGAACCTGAAACTACAGTGATTGACGTTCCTACTGTGATAACAGGAAATGGAAATGCTGATCAAGGTGGAGCTGCAAGGAGTGAGGATATCACTCAAGAAGGAGGGTTTCCTAATCAGGAACAAGGCTCTGAGTCAGAAACAGATTCAGAGGAAGATTATATGCCACCAAGTCTTGCTGATTATCAATTAGCACGAGATAGAGAAAGAAGAGTAACTAGACCTCCTAAGAGATATGATGAGTTAGGAGAACTTGGTTTTGCGTCTAATCTGACAGAAGATGGTGGAGTTCTTGAGCCGCAAAGTTACAGTGAAGCTATGGCTGGTTCAGAAAGAGAACTATGGAGAGAATCAACTGATGAGGAGATGATATCACTAAAGAAGAATCATACTTGGGATCTGGTTGATAGACCAGCAAAGAAGAGAGTGATAGGCTGTAAGTGGGTATTCAAAAGGAAAATCGGAATTCCAGGAGTTGAGAGACCAAGACACAAGTCAAGACTTGTTGCAAAGGGTTACTCTCAAAGGGAAGACATTGATTTTCAAGAAATTTTCTCACCAGTTGTTAAACATGTTACCATACGTCTAATGTTATCTGCTGTTGCTCATTTCAATCTAGAATTGGAGCAAATGGATGTCAAGACGGCTTTCTTGCACGGAAGCTTAGACGAGGAGATATACATGAGTCAGCCTGAAGGATACGTGGATAAGAAGGCACCTGAGAAGGTTTGTCTACTTAGAAAGTCACTGTATGGTTTAAGGCAATCACCAAGGCAGTGGAACCAGAGATTTGATGCGTTCATGAAATCTACTGGCTATTCAAGAAGTTTGAAAGATCACTGTGTATACTACAAGGTGACGAAAGAAGAAGAAAGAACATTCCTCCTACTGTATGTTGATGATATGTTAATCATATCCAAGAACAAAGACATTGTTAGAGAGTTGAAGGAAAGTCTTAGCGCCACCTTTGAAATGAAAGATCTCGGTCAAGCTAAAAGGATATTAGGAATGGAGATTCAGAGAAACAGGGATGAGGGCTTGCTGGAGTTGTCTCAGAAAGAGTATTTGCAGAAAATACTAAGGTCCTTCAGAATGGAGAATTGCAAGTCCGTAAAAACACCCTTAGGTGCTCATATGAGGCTTAAATCTGCTACTGACAAAGAAAGGGAAGCAGAAGCTGATCAGATGAAGTCTATTCCCTATGCTAATGCAGTTGGCAGCATCATGTATTCCATGATAGGATCAAGACCTGATTTGGCTTATCCGGTTGGAATGATAAGCAGGTTCATGGGGAAGCCACTAATGAGTCACTGGCAAGCAGTCAAGTGGGTTCTTAGATGCATACAAGGATCGCTTGATACAAGATTGCAGTACAAAGGAGAAGGAGAGTTCAGAGTAACTGGTTAATGTGACTCAGATTACTCAGCTGATCTTGATAAAAGGAGATCAATCACGGGTTACACATTCAAAATTGGAGGTAATGTGATAAGCTGGAAGTCAAGTCTGCAACCTGTAGTTGCATTATCAACTACTGAGGCTGAATATATTGCTTTGACGGAAGCTGCAAAGGAAGCAGTTTGGTTAAAAGATCTGATGAACGAGTTGGGTTTCAAGCAAGGAGCTGTGGAGATTCACTGTGACTCTCAAAGCGCAATTGCATTGGCAAAGAATGTTGTTCATCATGAAAGAACAAAGCATATACGTACAGAGAAGGTTTCATTACATCAGAGACACTATCACTGATGGAGTAACAAAGGTGTTGAAGATATCAACAGTTCACAATCTGGCAGATATGCTTACTAAGGTTCTGCCTGTGAACAAGTTCCTGAGCGCATTGAAGAAGCTCAGGGTTACAAGCTGCTGATAAGAGTATCAGGATCCGAGGGGAAATCAAGTAACACTAGAAAGAAAAGAATGAGAGAAAGTACAAGGTTGTCACTACGGCAAGGTGGAGTTTTGTTGAGATATTGCCTAAGTGTCAAGAAGACTCTAACCCAAGTAGAAGGTCTCAAATGTTCGTTGTGAAGAAAGAAAGCACGAGGAGCTCACGTGCATTATCAACGGTATGAAAGGCTAAAGGAGTAATTAACCTTGGTCTCCAAGAGTTGGCTTTTGTCTTCTTCCTCCGTACGAACTCAGAGTAAAAACAGAGGAGAGAAGGTGGAGCGTATCACCGCTGATACTGCTCTATATAAGTCAACATTATCTGAGGTATTAGGGTTAAGAGAGTAGGAGAGAACTAAAGTGAACATCCACTGTTGTTGGGTTTTGTTCTGTCTCAAGGGTTAAGTGTAACCAAGCTTTCTAGTGGATTTCCGAGTAAACCTCGGACCAGACGTAGCGACCTTATTCTGAGGCGTGAACTGGTTAAATTTGTGTGTGTCTTTTCTTTACTTGCTTAACGTAAAACACACGAGTAAGCAAACTAGAGAGGTGAGTGAAATCTAGAGTACACGAACACTAAACAACATAAAGTTTCTATCTTTTCTCAACAGCAAAAAAAGAGTTGGGAAAACATAATATAGATGTTGGGAACCTCTAAGAAGTTAAAGAATCCTGTTTGAATTTAAATAAAAGAGACTGGTTTGAATTAAAGACACACAGATTACTTTGGAGAAGTAGACGTATCACTTTCACTCAAGCAGATTGTGCCAACCTCTCTCTTGTCCCCAAGCAGGCTGTGCCAACCTCTCTCTTGTGCCCTTCTCCTCATTTAGCCGTGCCTTTCCTTTTCCATATCCTCATGGTCTCTTCTATTGCCCCTATTATATTAGTTATTTATTCGTTCCATGATTTAATAATTGTTTATCGTAAGTGATTGTCTATTTAAACACCATCTCGTGTAACACTTATCAAAATCAATATATAAGTGTCTCTCAGTCTAATTTCGTGTGTTCTCTCTCCCTTGTTTAAAAGATATTTACAATGTATAGAGTTAAGCCTTATGGTTTAGAGATTATCTTAATTTTTTCTCTTGTAAGACAACCTAATACTTGTAAAACTCATCAAAGTCTCTTTATCTACTATGTTAAAAATTACACAAACTCAAAGTATTGTTGTTACTACAGAAGGATGAATTTCTAAATCATCTTCAACTTAATTACACAAAATCAAAGTATTGTTGTTACTACAGAAGGATAGATTCATACTCTCTTCATATGAGATTAATTACTTCTAAATCATCTTCAACTTAATTACACAAAATCAAAGTATTGTTGTTACTACAGAAGGATAGATTCATACTCTCTTCATATGAGATTAATTACACAAAATTAAAGTATTGTTGTTACTACAGAAGGATGGATTCATATTTTCTTCATATGAGACAAACACTTATGAATTCTATGAGACAAACACTTATGACTTCTAACATCTGAAAGATTTGAATTTGTGAAGAAAGCAAAATAGAGTCGTTTTCAGAGAGACAAAAAAATTAAACTCAATGTGTAAACTTACAATATTCAGTTTTGACAAGGCATTTATGATCAATGTGTAAACTCTTTTACATAATCATACAACACCAATGATCCTCAATGTTTTTAAAAAGGTATCACCCTCACCTCTTATAAAACAACATTAAAAGGGAAATAAATATGTAGAAACCAAAGAATTTATAATCAAACCTATTTCAAAAGGAGGCTTATAAAAAAATTATCCAACACCCACACGACCCCAAATTTGTCTCCACGTTCATGACTCGTACGTTCCTATGCTCACCCTCTTTTTAACAAATCTTTTGATTCAAATTGATACCACAATACTACACTTTTTAACTCAATCCTCAAGCATAGCATATTTCGAGCTACTGCACTCGCTCTTCTTACCCAAACGGGTTTCCTCCTGATGGGAAAGAAGGTGGGTTCGAAGAATTTGCGGCAAATGGGCTTCCAAAATTTTGATATGTTTGTTGAGAGTCATATGAAGCGCCCATATTTCCAATTGGGCGTAAGCTGCTACAAAAGCGACAGTTATTACAACAGAGCAAGAAATAGATGTTTTGCACTACCAAGAATCACAGAGAACTATACGCAACAGATGTATGTTATATTCATTATTGAAACAAAGGCTATGGGTTAATTGAACCAAAAGGTAATACCTAGGTGGCATGCTTCCCGGAATTTGAGGAGATATGTACCCTGCGAATTTGGGAACAAAGATAGTTTCATCAAACATTTTGCAAGAGAGCGCATTATTCAATAGCAGAGATAACTAAGTAAAGCTACGAAAATGAAAATGGTGATGCTTTACTTGGTGGCATTGCAGATGGGTGACCTGAAACTTGAGGGGGCATACTGAAATGATTGTGTGCTCCTTGAGAAGGTATCATACCGGAAGGAGGCAATGCACCTTGCAGCGACCCCATGGAAGGGAACATGGTTTCCTGTACCATTTTCACATCACTTAACACATAACAACCAATCGGTTGAAAAGACAATTTGCTCGGACGCAAGCTTGAGCCGAGCAGAGGGACATAGTTTAACCAATTAACTCATAAGCTACTTTCTCGTAAGCCTTTTATTAAGTTCTCAAATCATGCGAAATAATTTCTAAAACATTTTTACTTTCACAAAAAAAAAAAAAAAAAAAAAATCTAGATAAGTCAAACGAGCTACATACTGTTTGTGTCTCTGACGGTGGCTCAGAGCTGAAGTCAAAAGGGTTCATTGACTTGGCTGGCTGGGGAACATTCTGAAAAGGCTGTTACAGGAAAGATAACTTCATTTAATCACGAGAAACAATGTCACTGACGCTCCGGTTCATTACGGAACTAGATTTTATTTCAGAAAAACTTTTACCATGGTGTTATTATTATATTGCTGCATTCCATAGGGCATACCATAGTGCATGCCATGAGGTGGACCAGCTTGCCACCCGGGCGCTGCTGCATGGTATGACTGGTAGGTAGCAGTGAATAAATCCTGCATGACATTACATTAACAGACGAAAATTTGTAAAATATAGAAATCTTACAGAAAAAAATGGCTTAAATAAATAGATACCGCAGGCAATTCTGTTCTTCCAGGCGGTTGAACTTCAGAAGGAACTCCTTGCAGAGGATGCAATGATGGTGCACTCATTGACCTTTGTCCATTAGATGAAAGTCCTGTGTTCCATGGCTGTAACAAAAAAAAAGCCAATAATCATAACATTCCCGAAGCAGAACCGTTGTTCAATTCTTTTCGAAACCCTGCAGTGAAGTGCCCACCTGTTCATTTGGAGGTGGTGGAAAGATTTGTGAGGTGGAATGACCAAGCTGCGCTGGTCCACTAGACAGTGTAGATGTCTGAACTGGCACAGATGAAGGCGCTGCCAACTGAGAGAGAAGTGAATCCACAGTGTTTCCATTGGGTGGTGGCTGAGATACATTAAGACTAGGGAAACTGGGTGCCACATCGAAAGATGCCCAATTATCATTACTTGCACTTGCAGGCTGGGCAGCAGGTGGATGTGTGGCCGATATTGGCGCAGGCTGATGAGTGGGCGAGGCAGTAGATGGAGCAGGAGGTTCAGGATCAGCATCGAAATCAATCAAGCTTATAGCAGTCTCCAGCTTCACCTCCGGTGGATTCTCATTTGGGGTGGTTAAACCACTCGATGATGCAGTGGGCTAAATTAGAGAAACAGAAAACATCACGATTGTCTCTTTCCACTCTAAGAAAATATGCCATTTTATTTTCTTTAACAAGAAAATAATAAAGCCAAACCTTTGCATTCGCTGAAACATCGCTATTTCGGTTGACTTGGGGTTTTGGAGGTTCTATCACGCGAAGAGGAATAACACTGTCACCCAAAATTTCCCTGACGGGTCGAGCTATAGGAGGGCTAGCTGAACCCAAGTCTTTTACTTGCTCAGGTGAAGGTGACTCTTCTTCAGGTTTCTTTCTCCCCCCAAATCTATCCTCTCTTCGCCAATCATTCAAGACCTCCGGACGAGAAGGGCTTTTTCTGTTACCTTGGTCGAAGCCTGGACTCCTCCCACCAGGACTTGATCTGTCACTGTAACGACGCTCATATGCATCTTCATATTGTGGACTTCGAGACCCACTAGAACTTCGTGTCTCACTGTCGCCCTGCAGCAGAATATGAAATTACAATTTACTCAGGACCAGTTATCCAAAGTAAAGTGATTGAAGAAGACATTGTTCTCACCATCGGTCCTCTTGGAGGCTTGTCATCATTCTTTTCATTCGTGTATCTTTTATTTACATAGACCTGTCTGATGAAGTCCCTTAACCGCTCTACATTACTGGAGCAGATCAAAATAACAAATCAGTCACATGATCCATATCTCTATATCAAGAAGAGAGATTACGATACCTTCCGTCAGGCGCTGACTGCCTCTGTGGATCTAGTCCTTTAAAATAAATATCCTTAGCATGCTGTTACAGAACATCAGAAAAAATGTAAAGAGAACAATGAAACCGAAAAAAATAACACATCAGAAGAAGAGAAAAGAGAATGATTGGGCTTGATTTACCTGATTGCCACCTTCTTTTAGAGCAGAGACTTCTTGTGAGGTAAATTTAGCCATAGAAATCGATTTAACACGATGAGTAAACTCACGGCTGAGACAATTACAAGCATATAAATCAGTCAATCAATAAACAATATGCACAAGAATAGGAGATGGAATCAAAGATGTTACTGTATTCCACTGCAGTTGGTACAAACGAAAGTCCAGAAAGTAGTGCAAACATATTGTGGTCCCTAACAAAAAAAACATATAAGTCAACTGTCTCTATTTCTTTGGTTTCTCGAAGAGAGTAGAAACGAAACTTACAAGGCTGTTGCAGTTTATACACCTCTTGTTCTCGGGAAGCTTGAGAAGACTCCTAATAATCCGCTCGTTCTTCTCGTCTTCTTTCGCTCCACCAGCCATCTGAATCTCAATTAAACAAAACTCAATTTCATCATTTAACTTACTTTGAATCAGCAATAATGACGAAATTACAGATTTATTCGCTGCTCGATCTTAACAGCAGATTTGATAATAATTTCTACTTCATTTTACCACTAAACCTTAGATTAATTGATAGACGCTTTAGATCTAGAAAATAGAGAAGAAGTTTTGGATGGAGAAAGAGCAGAAATCGTGGAGGTGCACGAACCAACCTGAGAAGGCTAATCTGGTCAGGGAAGGATTATACTTTTCACTTTTTGACGGATGATGCTGATTCAAATCAACGGCAACGATCTAGAAGCTTGTTGAATCAAATCGCCTAGATGACTTTTTTCTTTCTTTCTTTCTAGAGAGAGAGAAAGAGAGAGTCTCTTGTACAGCTAAGAATGGTCTGCGTTACACAGAGCGCGTGAGATAGAGAGTACAGTTAAGATTTGAGAAAGCGAGCTGGATGGAAATAATTAACGGCGTTAGATGTGGAGTAATATGACGGCGGCTGTCTTTGTGTCTTGCCTGCGAGTTGACTAAAAGCTGCAAATTAAAACTTAATTTAGTAAAATATATGCAAAATGAGAAGTTTAATTTTAGATAATTTGAAACTACCAATCTATACTATTAAAAGTGAAATTACCATTAAAAAATCGACTGATGAAAATTGTCTGCAATCTCATTAATGATATTTTGGTAATTTATATTTTTGTTTTACATCTATATATATATCGATTGTTACAAATCATATCACATATTAACTATACCCGATTTATTCTTTCTTTTCCCATAAATTACTATAACCATATTCCGTACTATATTTCATACATTTATATTATGTTATCTATACTATTAAAACACAAGGCCTTTTTTTTGAGGTCCCCTTGATTTTTGGAAATATTTACAGATCTTTGCCACTGCATTATTTAAACCTATAGTTTTATTAATTATCTTTCCACCAAATCTTTTTCCACCAAATATTTTTCCAACAAAATATATATTGCCTTGATTATCTCTCCATTTTAATTTTAATAACAATATTATGTCATTTATTTAAACTACAAAATCAATATTCCTAAATGTCGCCAATTATGGTGATAATTATATAAATATCATGTTTATTAATTACTTTAATATATTTGCAATTTTTATTTATAATTTTCTTTTTGACTATATGGTAAAAAGTAACTATTCGTAATGATATAAAAAAGTATTTTTAAGCAAATACGAAAGTACTTAATGTTAAATAGTAATTTGCTGTTATATAACAGATTATAAAATCATGAACCAAACATTATATATGTACACCATTTATGCTAATAACTTATCTTTCAAGCAAATGTAATGTAATGGAGTAGGACTTTCGTTTTATAACAAACAAACATGTAAAATAAAAAGATATATATAGCGCATCATAAAATTTAAATTGAGAATTTTCATTTTATTTATACAATAAATGTGTAAAATAAAATACCTAGAACTTAAATTGTTATAAACCTTTTAAAAATATTTTGTAAAAAAATATTATAAAGAACTAACGAATTTAAGAGTATACATTTGTTAGAATGTCACAAATAAATTAATATGTGAGATAATCTCTTTAACTAGATAACTTATTAAAAATACTTCGTAATAGCATCATTTAAAATATTTCTCCTCTTTTCAATTATCTTCTTCTTTGCATCCAAACAAATATGAAACAAATGTTAATCATATAAGAATAAAAATGGTGATATTAAGGATATAATCTAATAAAATGAATATAACTTGGATTATGCAGAGATTTCAAAACGATAACAAAACTTAACTGTTTTCATATTTATCTAAATGAGTATTATCTTTTAATTTGAAATTAAAATAAATAGAAAGAAAATATTGTTTGGTTTATACATTTCAAATTAATAGTTTTGCCTATCATATCTAACTATAGTTGTATTTAATCAATATTACTTTATTTATATGTAAAATAAAAAAAACTAAATTCTCATTGTTTCCCATATGTTTTGGCATATACTTTTATTTTTAAATATTAAACTTCCTTTACTATATATATGAGTCATATTATGTTCTCTACTATGAATATAACTTAAGTTTAATATATATAAGGGTCAAATTTTTTATTTGTTATATAGTTTACATGCAAAAATTCATTTGTCCTATGTACTGGAATAAGTTAAATTTTTTTTAATGTGTTCATTTTCTACAGGTCAATAAATATTTATCAAGTTACAAACGGCTTGAACAAATAGATTTTTCATTTCTATTATGAACTAACAAACAGGTTAATAGTATTATTAACAAAAAACAATTCTGCACTATCAAAGTGCGGGTCAAAATCTATACTAATATATTGGAAACATATATATATGTGCCAAACTCGACTGTCTTAAACTATGATTGTGCCATTGAAATAAATATATTTAATTTTTAATTTTTTAGATGTAGTTATTATTTAGGAACACTATTTTCCTCCCTATTAATTAACCTAACAAATACTATTTGTTATTAAATGCATCTTTGATTGAAAGCATATATCCTTATTTTGAATATTTATTTTAGAAAGTGAATCTTTGTTTATCAAGTAGCAATAAATATTTCACATCATAAAATGAAGTTTTTATAATTAAACTTCTTAAATTTTTGGTTACAATTAAAATCAAATAAATACACCAAATTATGATTCTTTCAATATATATATATATATATATATATATATATGTGTGTGTGTGTGTGTGTGTGTGTGTGTGTGTGTGTGTGTGTGTGTTGTTAACTAATTAAAATTTTATGCATAAAATGTTTTTTGAATGTAAAAGTTCGAAATGAATATGTCAACCAATTTTTATTATACATAAAACCATATCTAACATTTATCTTCTACATCACAGTTTCTACCAAGTAAATAAAAGCGATCATTAAAAATAAAATTTAAATCTAAATTAAAAATAAAACCAGTAATAAGTTATCAATAATAAAAATTAAATAATACTGAAAAACGAGTAAATTTTTTTGGTGTTCTCTATCGCCTTTCTCTTTTTTTACCAGGCAACATAGTACTTCTTTTAGTAAAGAATCACAAATCAAATATACTATTCAATTTCATGTACTCATTTTAAAATATATAAAATTTTGATTAAATTTTTTAGATCACCAATTTTATCTTAATTTTACACGGGTCAATCAGTGCTAGGTGACATGTTACTAACAGATTTTGGATTCTTACCAAGTTTTATCAAAATTTTAAATAGCGGTGAATTAGTTAAATCCGAACTGAAATATATACATATCACTAAGTTTAGTTGCTCAATCTCAAACCGTGTCGGGTATGAAAACACTGCTCAACACAAGTATAAATGTATTAAGTTGCAAAATTTCAACACATGTAATTTTATAATTATCAAATCTTTGTTTCGTATAAATCAATTTATAAAGAAAATATATCCCGCTCTTGAAAAGATATGTGGTAGTCGCATGTCCAAGATATATTAAAGAGATATTGTCGGTATATTTGTGTTGGGCTTGGGTCCTTAATATGATGTATTGATTTATTTACGGGCTTGCAATAATCATTTGCAGTTGTATTTTGAATTTTTATGTTATTTTATTATATAATTATTTTGTTAATCATATTTTTAAACACATTCCATCTATATAATACAATGTCAATTTTTATGACCATAATTTTAAAATAAACAGTCGGTTGTATCTCTATTTATTTTATATGACAATAATATCAACCAAATTGTTTATAATAGTACCCTAAAATTATTTATTTTTTATACAAAATAAGTTTGAACTCAAAATATAAAATATTACAAATAAATACTTTATATTATCGAATAGAACTCATAATTTCAGCGGGTCTCTAAAATTTGTTATCTAATAAGAAAAATCAATCTTATACCACACATAAAATTGTATGTAATCGTATATAATCTATATATGTTTGACCAAACTAAAATTACTAACGACAATCTATCTGAACCCGGATACTCATGTCTATACATACTTGTGAATAATCAAACAAGGGCATAAATTTAAAGCAAAAACGGTTGTCCCGTCCTCTTTAATGGCGGGTCAAAATCTAGTATATCTTATATTACACAATTTCAATCTATAGATTTTCAACATTATAATTTTTGGTTGACATTTTTTGGTATATGCATCATATATCGATGATATGATGCTATATTTCCTATATTAATATTTTTATATAATTGTACTACACTTTATATTTCAAAGACTATATGATATAAACTCATACTACACTTTATATTACATGTATTAAGATTTTGTTATAATTGTAGAAATTTGTTAATGTATTATATAATATATTGTCTATATCGACATTTTCATGAGTTTTGCATACTATATCAAACATTTTTTAATGTCTCGCTACTTCTATCATTTATTTCATACCTCAATAACATTTCAGAAATAAGGAAAATAGAGAATTCATTCAAATGTCCTTCATTTCATGTTTTTCATGTAATAAGACATACATTCTTGAATTGGCAAAATATATTCGTGTTGGAGAATAGAGGAACATTGATCGTTTTAGTGTATCTACCGCTGGTGGAGCATACATATCAACTCATCATAAGTATCGCATAGCTTTTAAAGGCACCACCAAAATCATTGATTCTACACACCGTGATGACAACATGTTTTTGATCTAGTTGATTTCAAAATCATAGAAAGTATCACAGATACAAACTTCTTTATTGGTCAGTTTTCTCCCTTTCTTATAAATTATCTCCAATGTTGTGTATCTATATATCACGAGTATATTTTTATCTAGATGTTATTGGACAAGTTTAAGACTTGGGTGATCTGAAAACCATAGGGTGTAGTGGTGGGAAACAAAGGAATAAGTTGGAATTTAGTCTCGTGGACATTTCGTAAGTTTTATATATTTAATATAAAAAAATAGGCCTATAAACATATTGATTTATAACTTGATATGCAACTCTATTAGTGGTCAGAGAATAGCTTTTTGTCTTTGGGGTAAATTTGCTGAGAATCTTCATACAACTAACCAAGAAACAGAGGCATGGTGATATGTCTTCTACGATTTGCTAAGATTGGGAATTTGGGCAATATAGATGTATTCCTTGAATATGAAAATTTCTGTTTCGATTTTGTACTAAATGACCATTGTTTATATAATTAGAAATATGTTTCTACTAACTCAATGTTTTGATCATTCCTTCATTTTTCTGTTTTATGTCACAAGAAATTACTCAAATGCTTATGATTTATTTTTGGTTATAGATGAGGTCTAAATCTCAAATTCTTATGGTATGTAAGTAGGGCTGGGAATCTGAGTCATCACCCGTGGGTCCCGCCCCGTTTAACCCGTTGCGGGGCGGGTGCGGGTTACGAGTATTTTATGCGGGGCAGGTGCGGTTGGTGGATTTTGAATCGCGGGTACTCGCCAACCTGCAATTTTTTTTTATTTCTTTCTTTTTTTTTTAAATTGGGTTTTTTGTTAGAATTTTTTTTGTAAAAATAAATAATTTTTTTTTTAAAATACGGTGTTTTATTAAAAAATAAGAATTTTTTTGTTTTTAAATATATAATTTTTTTAAATATATAATTTTATTATAATCTTTTTTTTAAATATAACCCGTGGGTCCTTCGGGTTACCCGTAAAATTAAGCGGGGCGGTGCGGATTTAAATTTATATGTTCGAGGGTTGTACGGGTCGGATTGTTTGACAAAAAAAATTAAAACCCGCGGATTGGCGGGTCAGCGGAGCGGGTTTGACTCGCAACCCAGAGATGTTTGTTAATCCTGAAATACCAGAGGCAAATGAATTTGAACAACGGTATTTATCTACTTGAATAAAAATTTTTTCACTTTATAATAATATAGATTAAATTATAAAACCTATTTATAATTATAGAGGTAATGATGATTCTTAAGCGTTAACCCTGGCTGAATCAAATGAAAACAAACTTGAATTGCTAGATAAAGCGAGATAAACAGATGCATTATCCTTAAAAGAATCTTCAGAAGTTACTTAAAACATCTGAGATATTGCATTTTCAAAAACTATACTAATATGGAAGTTGGCATCTCTTTGATTGTTTATTTATGGATTTATCATTTTTTAGGAAAAACTATGTAAGGTTGTTGCGACAATTTATGTCACTGATACAGATTGAAGATGATATTACTTTGGATGTTTAAGCTGTAACAACAAGAAGTTTTATCCACATTCTAGAACCGTTAGAATTCCAACCAATTTTGGTTTTCAATAGTATTAATTTTTCAAATTTACTATGGGCCATGGATCCATCTAGTTTTGTTTTTAATTTAATATGTGTTTTAATTATTCATACTCTCACAGCACTTAATTTTCTGATTTTCGGTTCAACCAAAAACTAACTCGGTTATGTAAAACTCAATGAAAAGATCCTACTAAAAAATTTAAATATACATCAAATTTCACATATAACACTGTCATTAATAGAAATCGAATCATTTGATACATTTTGTTATAACCAAAACAAAACCCGCGCTTCTCAAACGCGGATCAAAATCTAGTTTAAAATTAAAAAGGTACACTTCCTTTTTTAATTACACTTTCATACACTTTTTTATAGTTGATATTAAATTTTTATCTTAATTCTAATAACAAATAAAATTGCAAATAATATAGCCTCCCACCAAATCCACATTTTACACAATTATTAAAATTTTATTATTATATTGCTACTAGATTTATAAATTTTAACATACTTGTGATATATATATATATATATATGTGTGTGTGTATGTATCTACATTGGATATAGAAATATTCATAGATATTTGCAGGGCTTTTTGCAGAATTGACCTTAAACTTGAAGTCAACCACAAAACTAACCTCCTTTTTTTTGGAACTTTATTTTGCCCAATTCACCCCACAAGTTCATATAATTCACGAAGCCATCAATTTTTATTTTTTTTTTCGAAAATAACATATTTACTCTCTCACCCTCATCATCTTCAAGTAATTACAAGATTGCCATTGTCATCAATACTCCAACAACCATGAACAACCAATTTTGAAGCTCTTAATGCCTCCAAATTCCATTTACCCTTCTTCTTTCTCTATTCTCATGAACTAAACAACACATTACAACACATATCTCTC
>CAKOAT010975154.1:205308-240274 GCA_932364175.1 Eruca vesicaria subsp. sativa | reverse complement strand
AAAAAAAAAAAAAAAAAAAAAAAAAAGAGCAATTAATATACCAAGCAATGGCCTTTCCAGGAAGGGATCATGAGAGGCAGACTACTTGGCGATAAGTAAACTTTTGAAGACACAGTGGACCAAGTAAATGAATCAAAGTTAAGCACCTGTACATTCAAATAAAAACTGAGAAACTAGTGCTTGAAACCAAAATAAGTTAATTCTCAATAGTATCTTTACCTGTACATCATCCAACAAGCCATTACCAGATTCACCACCAACTACTATCATTTTATTACCAATAGCTGCAGCCGCATGCTGTCATAAAAACCAATTATTTTTGTTTCCCATTAGTCTTTCAAAACAGCTCAGAAAGCTAATGATTAAAAACTGAGACAAACTCGTTACATTAAAGCGTGGAGCTGGTTTATCTCCACTAACAGATAAACCCATCCAGTTTTCAGAATTTCCAGATGAAGGCTGGAAATCAAGTTCATCAGAATGACTAGTTGCATCTAAAGCAGGAACATTCTGCAAACATGTTTTTCTTTACAAGTCAGATAACAGTCAAAATTACCAAACAGTTGTGTCTTTTCTGTATATATAGCATAGCTTACAGTAGAGTTATC
The DNA here is from genome assembly GCA_932364175.1 of Eruca vesicaria subsp. sativa. Taxonomy (NCBI): domain Eukaryota; kingdom Viridiplantae; phylum Streptophyta; class Magnoliopsida; order Brassicales; family Brassicaceae; genus Eruca; species Eruca vesicaria. Next base: position 239,666 of record CAKOAT010975154.1, on the reverse strand, counting down.
AACGCGTTTGGTCACACGCAAAGGACTCTTAGTTCCTTGAGCAGAATCCGAGAGCTGTACCTTAACTCTGATCAAAATTACATCCAATATTTAAGAGAAAGAGGAACATAACAGATTAATCTAAAAATAGAAACCCCCATTTCAAAGATTACTACAATAGTACTAAAGAAAGGAACACTATTATAAAAAAGAGAGTTTGCTTTTACAGTAAGCTTAAGAAAGATTCTCCAAAAAGTGATTCATAAATTAAACGATTATTCGCTTATTAAAAAAGGTAGCCTTAAAAAAGCTTCCAACTTTTAGAAAATCAAAACAAACCCCAAAAAGGTGATCTGATCTACAGAAAGCGAAAGAAAGAAGACTAACCTGCCAAGCTTCATGCGTCTCTTTGAAAAGCTGAACATTTTCTTACAACTTTTCACTCAAACCCTAAAAAAAAAAATTGAATACGAGAATTAGTTGCATTGTCATCAATCCTGACATGCTCAAGAGCAAGAACCTTCTGAAACTATTGAAATAGAATCCGTCCTTAACTTGTTACAATGAATCTAATCTGACAAAACAGAGATCTACTTAACACCCAGAAGAACTCACCTGTTTGTTTAGTCTGAGAAAATTTTCAGTAAATAGAAAGAGAGAGAAGAGTATCAATTTCTAGAGAGAGGAATAACAACAACCACCATAGCTATCAGATATCCACAGCTTCTAAAACGAATCAATACGACGTCGTATTAAATCGTAACAAGCTGGCGCAGATAAATGATTGAGGGGGTTAGATTGATATATTTGCTTATGGAAGCACATAAAGTTCTTGTCTTTAAGCAAAATAACTCAAGGGACCAACCAAGTTCGTGTCTTTTTAAAACAGTAAAAAGGAGAAACCCCGGATCTTGTAATGACCTGGGCCAACTTAGCTGTTCGAGAGAGGGATAAAAACAACGGGTTGTGATGTTTTTGATGCAAAGGTTCGTTTTGAGTTAATGGCGACATCTTTTGTCTGTTTCTGCTATAAGTTGTGATTTGAGTTCGCCGATGACATTCAATGCTTTGCGAATTGCGACGCCTTTGTGGGTCCCCCTTCCCTACCTTCGCTGCTTCCCGCGATTTAAACTTTAATTATTTTCTGTTTTTGTTTCCTCTCTAACCGATAGTATGATTAGTTGATTACTTACTAACTAGGATTAGACCCGCGCCTTGCGCGGGATGAGATGATTAAATTTGTTGTATTTTTGAAGATAAGAAGACATTATATCTGTTTTATTTGCATATTAGTTTGTTTTGGATTGTTTGTTTCGATTTTTAATATCGTCCAATTATATATCTATATTATAAATATTGTCTTTTTGGTTAAGTTGATAGAGACGAAAAAGTAACACTCAAGATCATGAAGAAAACATTATTCCGGTTGATAAACGTTTTTTAATACGTATAACTTTTGTCTCATATATCTGTTTTTTTTTTGTCATCCACATGACATGGACACACGTAAGATGAAAGTATATTACTGTCAACACCATTAAGAGTATTGAGACAATCCCAAATCTCCTTTTAGTCTCGAGATGGGTTGCGAAAATGCTCATTTCGAGAAGCAAATTCTTGACTTGTATAACGAAATCTCCAATCTCAAGAGCCTTAAACCTTTCACATACATATGTTGACAATTTGTTCAATAGCTCATGTCCACGTCCTTGCCTATGGATACAAATATCGACGTTGAAAACTTGTGCCCAAAAGTCTAAAACATCAGAACAAATCTCACCAACCTACGTAGTGAAGATATAGAGTATTCAGAGCACCACTACTATACGGTCTTGGGATCTCTCGAAGACAACACACTTCACCATTTAGATCTACCCTCAGTACACTAACTACCTCAAACTTAGCAAGGTTGAGTTCAATCTCTTCACGCTACACACGAGCCATGTCCAAACCAAGATCGCGTTCATGGGCTCTGGTACGCTGCCCTTCACATCCATCATCTTAGATACGTCCCACCTCCCAAATAACGACGTTCCAGAACTTTGACATCGACCCTCAAGCCAATTTACTTGCTTCCGAACTTGTCTCACGCGATATTGAACTTTGTAGTTTTAAAGTATCTCGTGTGTTTTATAATTGAAATAAATAAGGTAAACAATTGGTAAAGTAAATAAGGTAATATATTGTGAGAAGGTAGTAAATAAGGTAATAAATTGTGAGAATGTAGTAAATAAGGTAATAAATTGTGAGAAGGTGTTGTGAAAACATTTAATGCAAAATGCTTCTCTTTTAATATATAAGGGATTAAACACATGTTTTAGTGTTTTTATGTATAAAATATGAAAACCTCTTTCGTTTAGTTATCTTAGAATACAGTTATGACTTATAACTGAACCTAAATTTAAATATTACTTTATCTTTTTAATTTTAAATTTTATAAATAAATATATAAATTAATTAATAGTACAAGATTTTACTGTTGTGTAAAATTACAATGATTCGGTGCAGTTTACTGGCTTGCAATATTTGTTCTTTTTGAAATACTGGATTTGAATATGGACAGTAATGATAGTTACACAAACTACTAAACATTGTAATCTTTTTTTCATTAATATATTACATCCTTCAGGTCAATCTATACTTTCTTAAAAGTTCATATATATAAGCTCGCACTTTTTAAAATTAAGATAACGTGAAAAACAACTAAAAAGACAACCCCCTGATTATTGATCGTGCGTGGATTCATATCACCATGTCAAAGATCATAGATGTGTTGTGATAGTTATAAACATTATTCTGCGTACTTAACTTAGTGTTAAGTAACTAGTAGTAGTTAAATATATTAAGTCAAACCCACAATGCACCAGCCCGCTTAAGCTTAGGGATCAATGAGCCGTTAAGGTGAAGACTCATGACCTCGTTGGCTCCACCAACTAACTCTCCTCCGATAAAAACCGCTGGAATCGCCGGGCTACACCCAAGCCGCAACAACGCCTGCTCAATCTCCCTCCCTCTGGAGACCTCATCCAGCTCGTAAACTGCTGGATTCGCTCCAAAATCGCAGAGCAATGTCTTGACCGTGTGGGACATACAACATGAGCTTTTGCTGTATATCACCACTGGTCTCTCCAAAACCATCTTCGTTATCATCTCCATTAATAGCTAGTTTTATATGAAGCTAAAAATCAAACTGTTTAGTTCTTGTTTTCTTTTTGTTTTTCTTACTTTTGGAAAGGTTTATGAATCAATATCTTTGTGTTTTACGGGCGTAAGAAAATATCGAAAACTTTTATTAAAGGTTCAAGGGGAAATAAGAAAACTCTTGATTCGACTTGAGTAATAAGGTGTTGTGAGAATGTTGTGTGTGGATATGAAATTGGTGAGAAGTCTCTGTTTATATAGAGGCATCGAATACGATGATTATTGGATCAGATCGGACATGATGTTTGGATTTTGTTTCTAACGATATCGTGTCCGAAAGTGACACATGCAAGTTCAATTTTATTTTGGATCACAGAATGTAAGTGATGAGAATCTAATGATTTTCCAAAAGGTTATCTTTTTAGTTGTCCATTTATGCATACTTATAGACTAGTCATATGGCGATGAGAATGTGTACGGTTCATAAAGCGCTTTACAAGTCAAGTTTAATATAACCATCATAAATCATTGATTAATAAAAGATAAGTATAGGTTTACATCGTTCTCGGTATATAGTCTAATATAACTTGTTGTGGCTAAACAAGGTAGAATATATAAGGTTTATTGATTGAATATCAAGGATTGACTTCAGATTAGTCATGGATTTCGTTCCTACGTGTCTTTGTATGTGTGTAGACCTTTATAAACCTACGTAAGCTAAGGTATAACTGGGTCGAACCACGAGACTAGACAGAGGTCAATGGACCTGTGCAGTAACAAGTACATGTTAACTAGTATATGTTCCGTGGAAGTTCATTTAATCAAAGAAAATCTTTAATTATACACCAAAATATATCGGTTTCGAGTGACAAAACGATTAATTAATATTTATGCATGCATATTAATGAAAAAAATCTTAGATGAGATTTTTAGTTAACCATTGTAATTTGTAATAGTATAATAAAATAATTTCATGGGATTTTTAGAATTAAGTTAATCTAATTAATTTCACTCACTTATCATAAAAGAGTTCATGAATCAGAAACATCCAAGCTCAAGGGCGAATCTATGCTATGACTGTTTTTTCTTTAAGTTACTGTAATTTTGTACAGATTTTTAGCAATGCCTCTGATAGCAAATATTTTTGGATCCGCCACTGTCCAAACTTCTTAATTAATTTTTACAAGTCTAGTTATTCCACATTTTGAAGTTAACCTGGATTTCTTTCGGTTCTGATCAGAAGCGGTCCCAGAATTGAATATTATTGGGGTCAAAAAAATTAAAATGTCATTGGTGAGAATCGAATCCTAATTTTAGAGGATTCAAAAACTGTATTTTATCAACTCTACTATCTAATCTTTAGAATTTTCTTATACAAAACTAAGATTTATCCGTTTTTTGTAGTGTCAAACGACCACACACATCTGCGAGTGGGTCCACCTCTGGTCATGATAGCATATGTAATACGCATACATACATATCTATATACATGTTTATCTCTCTCTCGAACAAACAAAAAAGGAATATGTAAAGCTTATCAAAGAGGCATCTTATGAGTTGGTGAAATAGTTATCCAAAACTAATAAGTTCTTTTTTTTTTCTGTAGGACAAGTCCCCTTCTTATACGTGAGGATTATATTCTCGACTCGCCACTTCCACATTTCTCAACGCACAAAAATCTTATTTCGTAACAATTATAAGAGAGAGGAAGAGGGATTCTATATGAGCTAAGCACTTCATTCGCTTTTCATGGTGGGCAAGCGAATTTTAAAGACAACGAATCGAGAATACGTGTGAAAGTAAAAACAAATACATATGTGCCCTCGAGGTCCCCGTTTCAATAATTTTATCCCCATGCAACATGCGGTGTTTTGGGAATATATATAGATTTATCAGCAGAGATTCGCTGACGGTTGCATATACGACTCTTCGTCCTCATAGTTTGCCTTGCTAGAAGGCCAATGGGCATATATTCATTGGGTTCATGCATCATGCATGCATATTGGAATCCCTAAGATGAGTTTCTTTTCCCTTTCAATTTTTGCAAAATATATAACACATATTCTCTATATATAACTTTAAATTGTTAAAAAAAAAATTGTTTCATCGCACCAATACATGCGTGCATATATAATGGAATCCTACAATGTTTCATCAAAATATACTCACTAAAATTTTACACATTTAGAGGTATGTGATTACGTAGTCAACTTTTTGTTTAGAGGGGCCAAAATCATTGGTTGCACACAAAAAGCCGTGTTGATTGTTAAGAGTTTTCAAATACGTTGTCATATTTTTTAACAAAACTACATTGTTATATTAGTATATAGAGTGAAAAGTAAATATTATATATAATATAATATATGGAAAGTAAAAGAAAACGTACGTTATGGGATAAAAAGCTAAAATATATGGAGATCAAATTGAATAAAGAGCAAAACAGGCACTGCACTGTTTTCTTGTTCGAAACGAATAAATAACAGTTACAACACTAGTAAAATCAACATATTACTAGTGTTGTAATAGGTTGATTTTGGAAATTTTGTTCGAAATCGAATTTGTAATTGGATCTGAAATTTCTGATTCTTAGATTGATTAAAATTTAAATAAATAAAAATAACAGGCACTGCACTGTTTTCTTGTGAGTTACTATTTATAACTAACTTGTCAAGTGTTCCAAGAAAAAGAAAAAAAAAACTAACTTATCAAATATGAAAAGAATGTCATCTTTCTACACTAACTACAGGATATATGAAGATTTCTTATATCATGAAATTTCAATGTCGTGAACAAACAGCCTATATAGATATATAATATATAAGGTACCCTGTTATATTTATATTACATGTATGCCATACTTTGGTTTTTTACAAAATTGTATAATAAACTGGCAAATGCAGTTAAAACTAGTAAATTAAGTTAATAACCAATGTGACGATGGCCTGATAACAATAGAGTTGCGAGGACGGGTCGTAGCGTCACACACGAACACGATCGTCCTTATGACTTGTGTGGTTGCAATTTGCTACTCAAGTTGCATTCCCTGTCGAAAATAGAGCTTTTAAGAATTTTTTTTTCAATTATAAAAGAGATTTTAAAAAATCTATTTACACATGTTCGTCTATTGGTTTATTTATCTATCTATATAATTACGTGGAGGAATGAGACGGTCTGATGAAATTATAGAATTATTCAAAGTTGAGATCGATAAAGTTGAGTGTGGCGTCAGCTCAAAAATGCTTCAATCGCGGCCGAGACACGCATGTTCCCACAAACGATTATATTCCTTTTTTAACAACTATTTATTTAAATAAAATACAAAGTTACAATCAGAATCTATAAAATAATAGATTAAGATTAGAAAACATTACAACACAAAGATTTAAGTTATATAGAATTTTTTTTCTAAATCATATTGTTTCTCCTTATGTAACACTAATTATATTTGGCTATTATTATTTTGATGAATTTTAATTCTTTTTTTTTGTAAATTTCTTTGATATATAAGATTGGCCGGATTCAGTGACAGCGCGAGACAAAATTTTTACAGGAAATAATATGAGATTTTAATTTAATTTATAGGTTACTAGAAATTTTACGTTTAAACCATATAAATTTTGAATAATCAAAGAGAATGCACAAAAATAATATATTTTAGGGGGCATCTACCTCCCCTTCCTCTTTATCTTTCTCTGCCATTGGTCGAATTCTTAAAAAAAAAGATTTATAGGTTTTTTTTTAGAAGAAAATTTTATTTTATTATTTTTAATTTGTTGTTGTTAATTTTCAATGATTCTAACACTATTGTCATACATTAAAAATATCACATCACTAATAAAGAACCACCAATAAGTATCTTAAATTATAATTTTCAAGAGCTTTAAATAATTTTGTGGTTGCATTACCACGGACTTATGAGAATGTCCATCATCTTGTAATTCCACGTCTTTAATACACCTTTTCCATAGTAATTTCCATGGTGTTTATTTTTAGAACAAAACGATTAAGATAAACTTTTTATTCTATATTTTGCCCCCAAACTATTTTTTTTTGATAATCTAAAAGACAAAACTTCAATTAAATTATCATATTTAAATATGGAATCCTTTTTTATTGGCGTCAAACAAATTCTCATTTTAAGATACAAAATTGCAGATGAGGATAAGGGAGAAAACTGTAGATTTAGTTTAAATGAAAAAAAAACTGCAGATTCGTTTGCACCTATCATATAGATAAAACATATTGTTGGATATAAGCATTTCTAGTTATATAAATATGTTGTTGATGAATACATGATATATACACTTCGACATGAGTATATATATATATGTTATATAATCTCGTACAAATCATTGCATAATTTGAAACTAATGTTCATAAATTAATCTAACGCACAACGCAATAATTTAACTACCTTCCTCTGCTGCCTATGGAGGCAACATAACAAGTGTTGCGCCATATTATCCTTATGGCTCAAACCCTGTATATACATGAACCTGGCTCTGCATTTTTTACACACTCTAGCATTTGCTTCCTAAACCTATTTGTTTCTTTGCGTTTACATTATTGTTTGCATTTTAATAATATGAGGATAAGGGACTTGGCTTCCATCTCCTCTTTCTAGGTCTTTTTCCTATATGTTATCCCTTCTATAAACATCATTGTATGAGGCCTTTGCTTAAGAAAGAACAATCTTACAAGGCCTTGATAAACGGCTTGATAAAAGATGACGGCCCAGACAAACTAGATTGCACTAGAAAATTAAAATCATAGCAAATACGAAACATTCACATCCTACAAGGCTACAACCTTGTAAGTCATAACACACACGTATTCATCCTGACGGGTTGAAGCGCATATGCCACCGCAGTCGTGACCATATCGAGAAAGCATCAAAATGTTTGTAAGCTACTTGATTGTTTTTAAAAAGCCCAAAATTCACCTTCAACAATATCACACATTTAAGGAGAAAAAAAAACAATATCACACACAGATATTGTTTTTCAAAACTGGATAACCAGTGTTTAAATAGACTAACCCCTATATGGGTTAATGTGTAGATCATTTTACATCAAAACATTCATATTCTCTATACATGCATGTATGGTATGGTATGTAGACGTTTTGTTGGTTTGATATAAATTGCATTGTCATGAACAGGGAATCATTAAATTAAGCGAACCCCTCCATACCATTAATTAGTAATGGGTTACGTGTAACGGAACAATACGCATGAATTAATTCGGTCCCGTTTCCTAATTAATATCTTACGTGATATTTGGGAAACTATAAACTTTACAGTTTGTCCGACCAAGTTCTTTCAAGAAAAAGAACAAGATAATTAGCTCTGTCGACAGATACTTATATTAATTAATGTTGCTTAATCTATAATCAGATATTAGTTTTATACGTTAGCGTAGCTAGCATATAACAGTAATCCATTAATTTGAGCAAAAGGAAAATTTACAAGTCCAACCACCGAATCTGTGTTATACTAGTGATGAACTGAAAGTTTTTGTGTCTATGTAAAATTTAAGCACACGTTAACGAGTTTGCTTAACAATCATTGACTACACTAACTTATTCCACGTGTCATGTGATGAGAGGATCGACGGTGGTCCGTTTACAAAACGAGCCGTCCTTTTGATCACGTAACAAGTCCATAATGTTTTTCCGACAATGGAGGCAATTATCCACAACGCTCATGTGCATTGTCTGTTAAGAAACTCTTATTAGCTGTTAAACAGCCACGTGTCCTTCCATCTCAACAGTAAAACATGGAGAAAATTATGTGCTAAGAAGCAGCTGAATGATGATTATTCCCTATTCCCCACGCTGCTTAGCAATATTTTCGTGAATCCGGTCCGCAGGCATGTTGGTAAGTAATTATTTTATTTTCAAATAATAAATTTATATAATTTCATGTTAATTATAGATTACGTATTCGTCGTGAAGATTGGCACATGCAAATATTTTATACGAAGCATTGACACATACTCCTACAATATAACATGTTCACATTTTTTTTTTTTTTTTTAACCCAGTATTCGACCACAAAGCGTGATCGACTAGCCCACCGGGCCTAAGCCCATGCCATGATAGAATTTTTAAGCGTTCACTTAAGGACCCCTGGTTACGCCAAGTGGTCTGGGGCGCCACACCAACTCCGCATGTTAATTATGTGGTGGCCGGGGTTCGAAGTCGGGTGACGGGCACCTCAACCGAGATTCATGGATATTTCATTCTAATATATAGATTTTTCACACAAAAATACAGCTGTTGACTCCGAAAAGAACAGAGTTTCATGGACCAAACTAAACTGAAAAGGGAATATGAAATTTGCATTGCATATGAAGCCGTTAACCGAAGGAAATATATAGTTAAAGGGGAATTCATCCAATAAAGTGTGAACGTAGTGATATATGGTTCAACATTTTCTTACTATAAGTATTATCAAATTATGAACTATTCACTCTATAATATATAAGTCAGTGATTTAATGTAAGTATTAAAAACGGTTTTCGAAAATGACAAGTTTGTTGGTTAAAATATTTGTCGATGACTCAATGTATTCTACCTTCAAAGTATGATTTGTTGGGTTTGACTAGCACCACTAATATACATTTAGACGTTAATATTTTTAGATATGTACAGTAGTTATACTAGATTATATGACGAGGAACAGTCATAAATAAGCTGGATGAATAAATGTGGCCCTTATGTGACTTGTGAGTCAACTTGTTTGATGTTTCTTTTAAGCCGGCATTTTAAATTAGACCTTTTCCTTTTCTAGAAAACCCACTTTATAATTTAAAATAAACAAAAGAAATATACTCGCATAATCATAGTTAAAGTTGATAGACGTTATAATTTGACCAAATGACTTATTTCAAGGACGACAAGATTTCTATTATAATTTTTATGTCAATAATATAGGGGATTATTAATATGTGTAATCAGTAGTTGTTGAACACTAAATTCTACTCCCTTTTTTATTTAGTTGATGTTTTAGAGGATTACACAAATTAAAGAAACTAATAAAATGGTCTATTTTATACTTATGTATCCTTGTTATAACATGCAATTTACTCTCAATTATAACTATTAATGCAAAGATAGTTAAAATCAAAAGTCTATATTTTCTCCACAAAAGTTTTGGAAACATCAAATAATTTGATATAAGAATAGTTAAAATCAAAAGACTACATTCTCTGTAAAAGTATGAAAACATCAAATAATTTAAGACAAAACAAAAGTTCCAAACATCACCTATAACACAACGGAGGGAATACTGACCAGAGTCGAGAGTACTAAAAAAACAGCAATTATACATTCTAAGAAGAGTAAAATGTTCTTTAGTTATATATTTTGTGACTGTATTTATGTAATAAGCTTTTTGTTTTGAAACAATTACACATATAAATACTTTATTATATGGAATGTTTATTCAGTTTTCTTCTACATCAACATTGAAGATTAAGCTAACAAATAATCAATTAATAGTCCATCAATATGTTGATACTATAAGCTACAGGAATTTGGTTGTAGATTGTAGAGTACTGTAAATTATCATTAAATAATCTCATGGGCATATATACTAATATTACTACATGAATAGTTTTGATTTTTATGGGAAATACAATACTTATGAGCTAGTGCTACAAAATATTATTTTTTAGATTTATTAAGTGTATCTAAAAATAAACTACATATTACAAATGAATTTTGAATGAGAGTGAAAGAAGAAGGTGTGGGCTTGAGAATATTGCTCAAAGCATATCCTTAGATATGTCATATGGGACCTACTCTCCGACCATGATAATTCTTCTTTCTTTCTCTCATGTCACCGCTAATTTAGTTTAAAAGCATAATTAGTTTAATCAGTTTATTTAGTGTACTGATCTAGTTAACTTTAGAGAAAACTTTAATAAATTGAGTTAGCACAGCTGTTTGCATATATTATTTTTACTTCTTTAGTAAATGAAAATATTAAAAGCTATGTTGTAAATTCAGAACTATATATGCTTCAGAGTTTAATGCAAATAAACATAAAATATAATATAATAACTATTTTATAAGTTCAGATTCATAAATAATTCCCAAGCTATATTTAATTAGACTAAAGATGGTAATATTAGTTTATTCTATTATTGACAAATATAAGGAACATAATGCTTATATACTATCTCAATATTAATAAACCATAAAATCAACAAAACCATTATTATAGCAATTCTAAACTAATAGGAAACCGTATAGTTATAAAAACTATAACAATTTCCAGAGAAAAACTCAATCCATAAAAGAGAACAAACTATAGGCATGCACAAACAATGAACTCTAACAATTCTAATCAATACTAGTATACATATGCACCAAACAAGACAAAACAAAAGACAATGAAACAATCACATCAAATATATATGGGTATACTATATTTGCATACATGCTAAATGCCATATACATATAATACTTTTGCTAAATATGTTATAATATTCCCTAAATGAATAAATTAAAATATACCTTAGATCATCTCTATCTTCAGTTGGAAATCTAAACTATTAAAGGGGAAGTACAAAAAAGAAATAAACCTTAGTTTTCCTCAAAAATTACAATAGAATGCCACTGTAATAAAATACTGTAGTTTTACTCTTGTATGGGCTTCAATATAGATTTAAGGTCCACTAATTTTAAATCAAAACCAAATTGCCCAATTCAGTTTTAAAAATGACATATGTTAATAAAATTGCTAGAGTTCTTACTTTGTGAATATATTTAATTATTGCTATCTAAATAATCTATAAAATCAGATTTTAAATAATAATTTCAATCACAAAGTTTTATAGTATAATTTAATAAAACACACATAATCTAGACAAGATACTCTAATATTTTACACTTAATGGTTTAGTTTACCAAGTAAGAAAAGGTACGATATCAAGACCATAACCGAACCTAAAATTTATCTCGATTATATAGAACATAATCATTGTAAATAAAATTGCTAGAGCTCTTATTTTTGTGAATCTTTTTTTAATTCTTGCTATCTAAATAATTTATTTTTAAAGAAATATCTATAAAATCTGATCTTAAATAATAATTTCAATCACAAAATTTATCGTATAATTTAATAAAACACACACAATATACAAAAGATACTCTAAAATTTTACAATTAGTTTTTTAGTTTACCAAGTAAAAAAAGTATGATATAAAAAAAATAGAACTTGATAGTTAAAAAAGAGACACTAAACAAAACGAACAAGTTACACCGACATCATAACTCAATAAACTATGAAACATAAATATTAATGTTTTTTATAACTAATACAATAATATATTTATACAGAACATACATCCGCGCGGGTGCGCGGGTCAAAAGCTAGTTTATATTTAAATTTGATGATGCATTCTGACCAAAAAAATTCACACTGTAATATATAAAATTTCATACATTATTCTAAGAGACCTAACTATGTCAAAATAAAACAATTTAATAAACTTGAACGATATCCACTATATCATTGTGGTTATTAATGATTAAATGTCAGATCAACAATGTTTTATTAGTTTTGTGTTTATATATTTAGCTAACCTCATAACACAAATTTTCAGTCTCAGTTCGAATATAAAAACTTGAAGAAATTGTTTATATTTGAATACACAAGGGTTAAACAGAGAGGAGACTAAAAATTATATTACCATTAATCTCACACATTTAAACGGATAATGATTCCCTCTAATTTCATCTTTAACTTTAATAAAAAGATTATCCCTTTGATAATTGATTAAATGTCAAATTGTTTACAATAAAAAATTTGATGTCTTTTTTGTTTCTCTATAATAAATTGATACACAAGGTTAAGTAGAGAGGAAATCTCACATTTAAACGGATAATGAGTTCCTTTAATTTCATCTATAACTTTAATAAAAGGATTATCCCTTTGATAATTGATTAAATGTCAAATCGTTTGTAATAAAAATTTCATGTCTTTTTTATTTTTTTTTCTATAGTTCCCTTACCTTCCCCTTCCTTCTCTTCTCGCGTAGCACCCACATAAAAAAAAAAGTTTCCTCGATTAGTTGATCCGCCGCTGGTCTCTCAACCTCTCTCTCCAAAGATCTCGAGTTAAAGAGAGAGAGAGAGATGCATTGAAGAAAAGGCTGAGGCTTTTCTTCTTTTCTTTACAGTTAAAGAAACCTCGAGATGTGTTGTTGAGAGCTTATCATGTTGGGATTCTCTGGTTGATTGATTTTGTCGGTAGGGGGCAATCTTTGTTGTTTATTTGAATTTCGAGGACTTAAAGCTTCAGAGATGAGTGGGTGTTTGCCTTGCTTTGGATCTTCTCCTAAAGACTCTACTTCAAAAGATTCGGTGAAGAAAGAAGTTTCAGCTAAAGACGGTTCTGTTACTCAGTCTCACCATGTCAGCTTAGGTGACGAATTTTTTTTTTTCATTACATACTTCGGGATCTGTTGTGTTTTCGTGTCTTAGATCGGTTTTAAGCTTCTCGGTTCTCATAAAGTTTCTACCTTTGGTGATGATTGTTGGAAATAAACGTTGATCTAAATTCATTTTAGCTTCAAGGCTACATAGTTTGTGGAATCTATATCCATGAGATCTGATGTGTTTTATTAGCTTTGGTTATAGTTGTAATATGCAATTTAGTTCCAAATTGTGATTTCCGTAAATGGTAATTGCAGTTTATGTTTAGTTCTCTATACATGGAATGTAATAAAGAGATGCCACAGTAAGGTTGCTACAAACAAGGAATAATAAAGATTTTAACTTTAGATTTTAGATATAAAGAGAGTTCTAAATAAAGGATGTTATGTACTTGTAGACATCACTCTGAAATGAAGTCATTTTAATTGTAAGTTACTAATAATTTCGTTTATTTGTAGATAAATCAAAGTCTCGAGGAGGTTCTGAACAAAAGAAAGAGCTAACCGCTCCAAAAGAAGGGCCAACCGCTCATATCGCTGCACAAACGTTTACCTTCCGTGAGTTAGCTGCCGCCACTAAGAACTTTCGACCGGAATGTCTTCTTGGAGAAGGAGGTTTCGGACGTGTTTACAAGGGTCGTCTAGAGACTACAGGACAGGTGAAGTTCCTTGAAAACCAATCAGTACAATCATCCTTTTATTTTCTCATAATTAAACTCAAAGTCTGTCTCATTTTATGTTTTGCAGATAGTAGCTGTTAAACAGCTGGATCGAAACGGTCTACAAGGAAACAGAGAGTTTCTTGTGGAGGTTCTTATGCTGAGCCTTTTGCACCATACCAATCTTGTGAATTTGATTGGTTATTGCGCTGATGGTGACCAGCGCCTTCTTGTGTACGAGTATATGCCACTAGGGTCGTTGGAGGATCATCTACACGGTAAGCCAATCGATACGTTTGAAATTAGTAAGAAACCATCTCTGTTATTACTTAAGACCCGAAACTACTATATATAGAAACTACGGCGTTGTATAGTGATATATTAGGAAAGTTTTTAGTTCTATGCGGTGCATGTGGTGAATTATTATTTGTTTGTTTGTTTCAGATCTCCCACCGGATAAAGAGCCTCTAGATTGGAACACAAGAATGACAATAGCAGCAGGAGCAGCCAAGGGACTTGAGTATTTGCACGACAAGGCAAACCCACCTGTGATCTACAGAGACTTGAAGTCATCTAATATTCTTCTCGGCGATGGCTATCACCCAAAGTTATCTGACTTCGGGTTAGCTAAGCTAGGTCCCGTGGGGGACAAAACACACGTCTCGACCCGTGTGATGGGGACATATGGCTATTGTGCACCTGAATACGCCATGACAGGGCAACTCACGTTGAAGTCGGATGTGTATAGCTTTGGAGTTGTGTTTTTGGAGCTTATCACTGGTCGGAAAGCTATTGATAACGCTAGAGCACACGGAGAGCACAACCTCGTCGCATGGGTACGTTCAAAAATCTCAACTTTTATATTCCCAAAATAGAAAGTCTCAACCTTTTGCATTATAGTTAATGTTTTTGGACCATTGTTTGGTTACACAGGCTAGGCCGTTGTTTAAAGATCGTAGGAAGTTTCCAAAGATGGCAGATCCATCACTGCAAGGGAGGTATCCAATGCGTGGATTATACCAAGCGCTGGCGGTTGCAGCAATGTGTTTACAGGAACAAGCAGCGACAAGGCCGCTGATAGGCGACGTGGTGACAGCTCTAACTTACTTAGCTTCTCAGACGTTTGATCCTAACGCGGCAAGCAGTCAAAACAGTAGAAGCGGCGGTGGTGGTGGTGGACCGCCGTTTATCAGAACGAGGGATGAAAGGAGAAGCATGGGAGATGGGAGTAGCTTGGATAGTCCTGCAGAGACTAGGAGCAGGTTAGGGTCACCAGCGACTCATAAGAACTCTCCAGATTACAGAAGAAGGGATATGGTGAGGGAAGTGAATGCAGGATCAGAGGCAGGGAGCGAGAATGGAGGAGGGTCAGGGAGGAAATGGGGTTTAAGCGATGTGGAAGGGACAGAGTCACAGAGAGGGAGTCCAGCGAGTGTTGGGAGAGCGAGAGGGACTCCGAGGAACAGGGATTTGGATAGAGAAAGAGCTGTGGCGGAGGCAAAGGTGTGGGGAGAGAATTGGAGGGAGAGGAAAAGAGCTACCAATGGACCTGGCAGCTTTGATAGTTCAAATGACTAAGAAAGGAAATGTTGAAAAGAGCTTTGTATGTTTGAAAAGGTTAGATAAATTGTCTTTTGTGGCAAGAGGGGGAGAGGCTTTTGGGGTCTTATGAAACATTTGTGGAGTCTGGTCGGGTCTGTCAGTTGTCGGATTTGATGTCTGAGTCAGAAGAGAGACTCTTCAATATGGTGGTTGAAGCTCAAGAACATGATGCTAATGATGAGAGTTTGGGCAATTAGGAGGGGGTGAAAAATGTTTTTTTTTCCAAAGTCGTTTTGGTTTCTTTTTCAAATGGGTTGTTGTATATGTAATATGGGAGGGAGGATTTGAGTCGATTCTAATGTTGTACTATTATTACTGTATCATGTGTTCTGTCTATGGATTCGAGTCTACCAAAAGAAAAAAAAAAGTCAGTCTTACCATCTAAGCCAACTTCTAAGTTCTTACCTTGTGCTAACCAGAGAAGAGACCAATACTCTGTGTTCTGTTCGAATCCGAACACAATAGTAGATTTGAGATGTAAGTTTAAGTAAAACTACTACGACTGCTGAAATTAGGAATGTAACGACATATAGTAATTCCATGAAAGGAAAAGAGAGTAGAATCGAAAATAGTCATAATAATGAGGGTTGTGAAAACAAAATGTTAGATTGGCCTTTGTCACAGCTAAACCAATACACTGATTTGTAAGCATACCTAACTAGAAATAGTCACATGCATAATAATGCATAGCAGCCGAATGAATTCATCTAGGCTCTCCTTACTTCCTACGTTTTCCCTGCAGATAAAATGGTAGTTTTTGAGTTAGGGACAGAACTACACATGACTTGTGTTATCTAACCAAAATGTCTGATTTGCATCAGTTAGCAAGCAAAATAAACAGATCTATATTACTGTATTGCTTACCGAGCTCACAAAATCATCCATTGACAGCTGCTTTCGTTTCTTCAAGAATGTAGGGCTCTCTGTTCCTTCCCTACCCGAAGCTCGCTTTGAAGGTGTTCCATTCTGAAACAATTTACATAAGAATATCATCAGAAACAATTTCATGGCGTTTCTCACCACTAACAAAACAATAAAAGCATGCGTGTGAGAAATGTGAACTTTTAAGATATTTCTTCAAAGCCTCACCTTTGCAAGCTTCTTATCTCTACGGGCTCGCCTCTCTGCCTCATCATACTCTTGGTTCTCTTTCTCAATCAGCCGGATCAGTGTGTCGCATCTCCTGGCCAGTTCCTGACTTGAACGGGATTTTACAAACCAGTCAAAGCTAAACAACGGGGATGTCTTAAAGGCAGTCTTCAGTTCATCCCAGTTTCCATACCCAAGCTTATGGACCATGCATACCTGTTCATCACAAATTCCACGGGTCAATGTCATCCAAAATCTCAACCCACAAGAGTACAAATATAGAGGGATAAGCAGATATCAGACCATGAAACGGTCACACTCTTCATTGTACAGCTTCCCTTTGTTCTGACCATACTGAATCTTCAGTTCCAGCCACGGGTTCCTGTAGCGGTCCAGTTTCTTCCCAATAGCTTTCATGATTTCATCTTTCCTAGAGATTCTTCCTTCCCCTTTCTCAATATTCTTGATTATTCTATCGTAATCTACAAAGTTTACAAGGTCAGAGGGAAATCTCACTTAGCATAATATTCATCTGCCACGCAAAATATCCACCGTATTTTACGAATATTAAGTGACTTACCATTCAGCTCCTTGTATCGCTCTTTGAAAACTTGAGCATATCGTTCAACCTCTTCTTCTGTTTTTCCTTCCATCTCAGATGCAATACTTGTTATATCGTTCCGGCCATACTTTTCACAAGATCTAATGAAGGTATTGAAGTCTCTTTTGCTCCATGTTGGGAAACCCTGAGGAAAAAAATCATACATATTGGTACAAAATCATTAAAAATGCCAACCAACTGCAAAGTCAAATGGATTCACTTGCCTCTTCCAACAATTGCTCCTTTTCTTCCACTTCTTCAGCAGTTAAGGGATCTCCAGCTTCTGAGAAAGTAACTCTTAATCAGTAATAGGTTCAGTGAAGTAATGTAAGAATAGAGGAAACAGACGGAAAAAAAAAACTAGCTTGACCTTCAGGTTCATCAACTTCAACTGTGTCTTTCATCTGAGTTTTCTGATGCGTTTGCTGAAATCAAAACGAATGAATATTACACCCTAAAACGCCTTAAAACTAAAAATTGCATTAATGACATGATAAGTCGATAGATCTTTCAGATAAAAACCCCACCATAAGGTGTCGTACTTCCTTTTCAAATAGCTCGTTCAATCTCTGTGTGTTAAAGAACTGGAAATCATGCCTGCGGAAAGGGAAATAAAATAAAATATACAGGATAAAAATATCATCCAGGAAAAAGGCTACACATCAAACCCAGAAAAATGGTACTTACAATTGGGGCATGCGTGGAATTTTAGGCTCTTTAGGTTTAGCTGGAGCACCTTGTCGCAATGTTTGCTTGAAGTATTCATTTTCAGAGTAGCTGAAAGGTGGGTAGATAAAAGTAAGTATTTGAGGTTGGGTGTTGAGGAAGACATAATAGATCACGTAACAATAAAAAGAAGCAGTAGTATTTACTTGCGCTTTCTTTCTCGTTTTGGTGGATCATTCCAATTCTCACTCACAATCTTCTTAAAATCCAACTTGTTCTCATCCTACCAAACAATAACGATATGAGGTTAGTAAAAAGATGATTCAAAATAATGCAGGTGCGTAAGCACAGTATGCAAGAGTACCTTATTATCATCGTCAAAATCATAAAGGTCGGCAGCTGTAACAAACCGCAAATTACATTAGCCATGCAAGGGAGTTACCATTAAAAATAACACATAGGGTACATGAGATGCTTACGGTCATCCATTTTAAACTGTATTGCATCTTCAGTGAACTTCTTCATCTTCGCATCAAGTTCAGCAGTTGCCTCTTCTCCTTTGGCAATGATTCTGTCAATATCCTCATCCGTAATTGTGCTATCTTTCGAACTAAACACCATTTCAGCACCATATCTAACCATTTGTAGTAACTCATCCTTATTAACAGCTGAAAAGTATAGAAAAGAAACAAAATAATAAGAGACAATGCAAATCCATACAAGAAGCGCCGATGCATTTTACAACCTCAGTAGACGAATACTTACTTTTCTGTTCTGCCAATCTCCCTTGCTGAATTACTAGAGCATCAAGTGCCAGCTTCTTGTAAGCTCTCTCAATCACTTTTTCCTCAATGGCATTCTATAAATGAGTCAAAACACAATTAGTAATAGGTTTTGGATGCTTTTCAAACGTAATACACATGTGTACAAGACTCACTTCTGTGCAGAACCGGAATACTTGAACTTCTTTCTTTTGACCAATCCTATGTGCACGATCTTGAGCTTGCAAGTCGACTTGGGGATTCCTGCCAGATTCCGCCCACCACGTTAAGCAAGAAGAAAATACTCTTTCACTGCAATAGACAAGAAAAAGCTTACCAGTCACTGTCATACAGGATCACAATATCTGCAGTAGCAAGATTGATGCCAAGCCCTCCAGCTCTAGTGGATAACAAGAAAACAAATTTCTCACTTCCTGGCTTGTTGTAGGCTTCTATGGAAGCGTCTCGTTCATCACCACCAGTATTTCCATCAATACGGCAATACTGGTAGCCACGATACATCATATAATCCTCTAGAATGTCCAAAAGCCTTGTCATCTGATACAGATGAGCGAAATCATTAGAATAAGAAAACAAGAAGAATATCACTCAAACAAAAGGAAACAAAGCAAGGAACAATTATTTGTTGTGTTAATTCCTACCTGAGAAAATATCAGAACCCTTGAATCGCGTTCCTTCAACTTAGGTAGCAATTTGTCTAAGAGAATCATCTTACCTGGAATCAAGAATGGCAGCAGAAATTACTACGACATTTGGCTACAGTATAAAATTTGAATGCAATTCATACCTGCACTTGTTACAAGGTGATCTCCTGTGGTATAGGGAGGGCCAGGCTCTGCACCCTGAAAGAGATAAGGGTGATTGCAGCATTTGCGCAATTGCATTGCTATGTTCAACAGACGTTTGCGTTCTCCACCACCATTAACCACTTCGAGATCTTTCTGCAGTAGCGCCTTGTAGTACTGTTTTTGCATCTGCGTCAAGCCAACCTTAAGGATCGTCTCCTTTTTTGGAGGCAAGCCTTTCTCTACATCTGATTTTAACCTCCGAAGAAGAAATGGTCGCAGAACCTAAAAATATAAGAGTAAGCGATTAGCATTACAACATCGAGAATAAAATCGATTACCACGAGTACATACCTTATGAAGCTGTTGAACAACTTCTTGCTGGTCATTTTCACCAGAAATCTGAAACCACTCATCAAAAGTCTCTGCTGAACTAAAAACCTCGGGCAGAAGAAAATTGAGAAGAGCCCACAATTCATGGAGATTATTCTGTATATAAGAATCAAATATAAATACATCAAATGAGTACAGTATTGTCTGAAACAGATCTGAAACAGAGAAAGTACAAAAGAGATAAGAAGCATGTATAAAGAATTACAATCAAAATGACAATGTTCAAATAATCATGAAAAAGGTTGGAAAAATCATTCTATATAGATTGAACAACTACCTGTAGGGGGGTTCCCGTGATAAGAAGCCGGTAATTGGTACTAAAAAGTCTCATCGTTTTTGAAAGAAGTGAATTCTCATTCTTGATTCGATGTGCTTCATCAATAATTATGTAACGCCAGCTAAAGCGACGCAAGGCTGTCTTCTCTTTGATAGCCATCTCAAAGCTTGTGACACAAATGTCGAATTTACCCGCAACTAGCAGTTCATCACGAATATATCTCTGCATTGTTTAACGTATATTTCAGAATCCTAGCGAGCATACACAAATACAACCATGAAATGGCAAAGCATTTGTTACTCACCCTTTCCTCAGGATTACCAAGGAATTTCACGGCGCGCAAGACAGGACAAAATCGACGAATTTCATTCATCCAGTTACCAATGGTTGATTTTGGAGTAACAATCATATGAGGGCCCTTAATTCCCTTGAATTCATGCAGGTAAGCGAGTAAAGAAATTGTCTGAAGTGTCTTCCCCAGACCCTAGACCATGGAACAAAAATGAGGTAATGATTAGCATCCGAGAAAATAGAGAACTGAAACCCTTAGCTTGTACTTGGATATGCAGTAGTTTACCATTTCATCTGCAAGAATTCCATTTATGCCATTCTCATACAGCCGAATGAGCCAGTTTAGACCAGCCAATTGGTAATCTCTCATTTTCCCCTGAATACCTGTAAAGTGAATATTATGAAGATCAGATCTCCAAACTTCAACCGAATTTGCCCAGTAAACCTAGAAACTGTGAGGTAGCCACTGGGGTAATACGTAAAACATGCCTCAGAGAAGTAAACGTAAGGTTTCATATTCTTTTCTAACTTCTGTTCAGTGGTTACAATAAGACTTCTTCGCCATTCTAGATTAAAAAAAAGAACAAAATACAAGTACTTACAAGCTGGTTGTGTGAGCAAGCGTATGCCTCCGGATCCAGGAATACCACCTTCTTCTTCCTTTAAACACTCTTCATCTTCTTCTTCTTCAGTTAGTTTGGAAGCATGACGTCCCCTAAAGACAAAGTGAAACACAATAAGTAAGCCATGAAACTGTATACTTACTATAATTCATGAAACGTCTAATGAAAGACCACGATATTCTTTTGAGATTATTTACAATGCAACATACCTTCCTTTCCCTTTCTTCTGAGACGAAGATGGGCCAGCTTTAGCAAAATGAGCAAATAACTCAGTTTGCTGCAGAAGATACGTCAGTCTCCCTTTTCCTTTATTGTTCTACACACATACAAAGATTAAGAATTTTCAATGCCTAAGATTTTATAAAAGACAAAAAAAAAAACTCAAATCCTAACAAATTTATTTACTAGCTTTACCATATCTTTATCTATGGAAGCATTTTGCGCGTCTAAAATCTCCTGAATCTTCTGCTTCTTCATCTTCTGCATCTCCTTAAGTCTAGCCTTCTCACGTTTCCTGATTTCAGCTTTCTCGTCATCTTCTTCTTCCTACAGATGCCAATTAAATCATTCATAAGAGGAATCCCAAACGAAACCCTAACCGTTTCTAAATTAAGGTTTCAAATCGAACATGATAATGCGAATCGAAAAAGGGACGAACAAAGCTACCTCATCAGCATCATCTTCCACAGGGACGACCTCATCGTCAGATCCAACTGCTTCGTCAGGGGCATTATCGTCTTCCTCGTTGGAATCAGCCGAGCGAGCAACGGCCTGGAGCTCCTCGTCGTCCTCTTCCACATTGACCTGATCGTTAACTTGCTCCTCTTCTTCCGACGACGACGAGTAACTCTCGTCTGAAGAAACTTCCCGCTTCGTAGCTCTCGCCATCGTCACAACGCCTCTCTCTCTAAGATCCCTGATTTCTGCCGAGATCGAGGGCTCTTTTAAGACCTAACTACGTTTTGAAACGACTGTTCCTTTGGAGACGATTTTAACCCCGTTGATTTTGAGAGATTAGATCTACGGCTACAGATGTTTCACGTTGCTTTTATCGTATATATAATTTTCCCGCCAGTTGAGGAAGAGAGTTTCCGAAACTCCCGCCTTGGGCTTTAGTTTATGATAATGGGCTTTAAAGGCCCATGGTCTCAACTTTGATACGTAATTTAACTGCCTTATCTATTTATCCACGCCGAATCACGCAAATGACAGCTCAGCACTCGAATCTATGACATAAGCTACAGTTTAAATTCCGATAATACCCTTACTAAGACGCCAACACGCTTCTCTCCGACATCTTTTGCGTATAAAGTGGAGTTTGAATTAAAAAAGGGATTATTCGTATCTCTTCGACGTTTCTTCCTCTTTCACCTTCTCCTTCGCCAGTCGTCATCGCAGATCACGCTCTACGTAAGTCGTCGCTATTTTTTTAGCCGGAGATAGTCTCCGATCATCTACCGATCGTTTGCTTTGATTGAAATCTGAAATCTCTTTATACATGGTAAACTGTTTTGATTATTTGCTTCCTAATTTAGCTCAATTTTCCCTGATTTTGATTTGTCAATGTGGGCTTCTTACAGATCATGGGACAGAAGAGATGGATGTTCTTGCTAGCAATTTTCGCTCTTCTTCTGTCATTTACAAGTGGGAGAGGTGGTAATGGAACTTCTATAATTTTCGCTCTTCTTCTCTCTTTCCTTTCTGGGAACTTAAGTTTTTCCTTTCTCAATATTCCCACTGATTCAAATTAAGATAATAATTTTTGAAGCTTCTAGAGATATAATGATAGTTGCTTGGGATGGATGATTTATTAAGGTCTAATTACATGTTTTGTCATGATTTTTTTTTGTTTCTAGTGGGACAAATCTATTTATTACACATTTAGAGTCAAATGTATATGGGACCATGAAGATCAATCTTGTATACTTGTTATATGAGCTGCGAGGCTATATAAATGACTAAAGTCTGAAACAAGTGAGTTGATGGAGACTTCTTTCTTCTAATTGCAGTTCTAAAGCTGAAGAGCGATGATGATCGACATGTTTACAACCATACGCTTACCCTAACACTTGTAGAGTATGCTTCTGCGGTAAGTTTTGTATGGCAGATACTACAGTAATCAGAAAGGGCTTTAACAACTGCTATCCCCCTACAAATTGCATGACATTTATCTCTAACATTCTCTGATAAAAGATGGAGTTCTAGATGCGTAGCACTTGCCCTCTTGTTTTCATTTATAGTTGCCGGCACTGTTATTAGCGCTACTAGAGAAGAGAGATTATGCTGACATAAAGTGAACCAGTATGGATGAATCAAGTTTGTTTGTGTTTGCAGGTCTATGTGTCTGATTTGACAGAACTATTCAATTGGACGTGTGAGAGATGCAATGGTCTGACAAAGGTATAGCATTTGTTAAAGCCACAATATGTAAAAAGCTAATAGCTCCACATTTAATCTCACTAATAGCATTGCGAACCTCTCTTAACTTGATCGCATTATGAAAAGACTTGTTGTTTCCATCCCCAACCTCAAGCCAGTGAAGCTTCGACTTCTGTTTCAGATATTCCTCTTCTAGCTCAGCCAATTTCTGCCATCTTGTTTGAGCTTTGATTTCTTCTCGAATGGTGTCAGCTGAAGGATTTTCTAACGTATTTCTCTGACTGGCACAAAGTTCCTTATAAGCATCTCTTGTTTTCCTTGAGAGACCACTCAACTTTAGCTTGCTCAAATATCTCAAATGCTGCTTTAGCCCCTTCAACCGTTTTGATAGAAGATAAGTTGCTGATGTTGAATGAAAAAGATCCTCGTACTCTCTCCATTTAGTTTCCATAAGAGGCAAGAACTCAGGCATCTTAGCAATCACATTTGAGAATTTAAAAGGTCTTCTCTTTTTCTTTTCCTCTACCTCCAGCTGAATACGACATCTCACATGGTCAGAACATCCTCCTAACTCAAAAACACAATAAGCTTTATGACTGTGGAGCCATTCTTCATTTATCAAGACCCGGTCTAACTTCTTGCATATCAGTCCCTCTTCACGTTTGAGATTAAATGTGGAGATGGATCAATAGTTCGAGATAGTGAAGGGATCAAAAAGGAAGCAGAGAATTTTTTCATGAATTTTATGACTGCTCAACCTCTAAATTTTGAAGGTGCTACTTGTGAGAAGCTTCGAGATTTGCTGGGGTTTCGGTGTTCTGAATTAAACTGTCTAAAACTTGTCCGAGACGTCACTACGGAGGAGATTAAGGATGTTATCTTCAAAATGCCGACTAGCAAATCTCCAGGTCCTGATGGGTTCACTTCGGAATTCTTTAGAGATGCGTGGCCTGTGATAGGAAGTGATGTAGCTGTTGCAATTCAGTCTTTCTTCCTCAAAGGTTTCTTACCAAAAGGTATCAACTCAACCATTTTGGCTCTTATTCCCAAGAAAGAGGAAGCCACAGGGATGAAAGATTACAGGCCCATATCATGTTGTAATGTTCTCTACAAGGTGATCTCGAAGATACTTGCTAACAGATTGAAGAATCTTTTACCGCAGCTTATTACTCTGAACCAGTCGGCTTTTATTAAAGAGAGATTATTAATGGAGAATGTGCTTTTGGCAACAGAGGTGGTAAAGGATTATCATAAAGAGAACATATCTTCAAGATGTGCAATGAAGATAGATATATCCAAGGCATTCGACTCGGTCCAGTGGTCTTTTTTGATGAATACTTTGCTCTTGGTGTCCCAGAAAAGTTCGTACACTGGATTTCTTTATGTGTAACAACAGCCTCGTTCTCAGTGCAGATCAATGGGGAGTTGGCAGGATACTTTCAAAGTAAAAGAGGCTTGAGGCAAGGATGTTCTTTATCGCCTTACCTGTTTGTGATTTGCATGAACGTGCTCTCTAAGATGCTGGACAGAGCTGTGAAAGATGGAAAAATTGGCTATCACCCTCGCTGCAAAAACATTGAGTTGACTCATTTGTGTTTTGCAGATGATTTGATGATCTTTGCTGATGGTACTAAGAGATCAGTGGAGGGAATTTTGGAGGTCTTTGAGGAGTTTGATAGAATGACGGGTCTTAAGATAAGCATGGAGAAGTCGACGCTTTTTATGGCTGGGATCGCAACATCAAGGCAAGCAGAGATTCTTGATCAATTTCCTTTTGATTCAGGGAAGCTTCCAGTGCGTTACCTTGGTCTTCCTCTCCTCACCAAGAATATGACGGTATCTGACTTTCTCCCATTAGTTGAGAGGATTAGGAATCGTATCAGTTCGTGGAAGAGCAGATATCTCTCATACGCAGGTCGACTGCAACTTATAAAGTCAGTGATTACAAGTCTTACTAATTTCTGGATGGCAGCTTTCAAATTGCCGAGTAGCTGCTTGAAAGAAATAGAGAAATTATGTTCTGTTTATCTTTGGTCAGGACCTGCTCTGAATGGGAAAAAAGTTAAGATGGCTTGGAATGATGTTTGTAAGAAAAAGGAGGAGGGTGGTCTCGGTATCCGGCCTTTGAAGGAAACAAATACGGTTTGCTGTCTGAAACTGCTTTGGCGTATCCTCTCATCTCAATCTCTTTGGGTGAATTGGGTTAAAGCTTACCTTATTCGCAAAGGTTCTATATGGATGGTAAAGGAAAATATTCAGGGAGGTTCTTGGATGTGGAGAAAGATTCTTAAGTATAGAGAAATTGCGAAGAAGCTGTATAGGGTTGAGCTAAAAAATGGTGAGAATACTTCGTTTTGGTTTGAAACATGGTCTCCTCTGGGTTGTTTAAACGAACTCTTACAAGGAGGTGGTTACTATAATCTGGGGATTCCTATTGGAGCAAGAGTGAATGAATGCAGGAGACATCGAAGAAGGGTCCATCGGGTTGGGTTGTTGAATAAGGTAGAGGATGAGATCGAGAAGTATAAAGAAAACTGGGTACCGGCTGAGGATATATCTTTATGGCAGGATGGGAAAGGGAAATTTAAAAAATATTTCTCTGCAGGGGAAACTTGGCAGATTATAAGGGAGAAGCATGTTACTTGTAGTTGGTATAATGTGGTGTGGTTCAAGCATGCTACGCCAAAGTTCTCCTTTATATTATGGACGGTTATTCATGATAGAATTGCTACGGGTGAGCGTATGAAACATTGGAGTGGCAATGTTGATACTACCTGTGTTTTGTGTCAAAACCCGATGGAGACAAAGGAGCATCTGTTTTTTGAGTGTCCATATTCCACTCAAGTTTGGAAGAGTCTGATTGGAGGAGTTTTGGGAAATGATTTCACAGTAAAATGGGAGGAGCTGATACGGATTTGTGCTAATACAGGGAGGCAGAAACAAAAAAGTTTTATTATCAGATATGCTTTGCAGTTAACTGTTTATAGTATATGGAGAGAAAGGAACAGAAGGAGGCAAGGAAAGACTGGCCTTGCTCATGATCTTCTGGCGAAGATAGTTGAGAAGAGTATGAGGAACAGGCTGGTTACAATACAACAGAAGGGAGACCCGGATTTGGAGGGAGGATTAAGATTCTGGTTCAGTAAAAGATAGAAAATGTATTTACAGTTTGAACTAGATGAGTTTGGGTTTTGGATACGATTGGGAGGACTTGATGTTGGTGTTTGTCTGGCCAGTAGGAGTGAGAGCTGGCACCCAGTAGGAGTGAGAGCTGGGGTTAAAAAGCCTAGTAGGAGTGAGTGCTAGGTACTCAGTAGGAGTGAGAGCTGAGTTGGAGTGTTCTCATTTTTTGCAGTCTTTTGGGGTTAATTGGTAGAGAAGGAAAAGTAAGGGGGATACAAGTTCTATAGTTTTTTAATTTCTTCTTTTGCTTTCTTTATTCAGAAACATTTTGTAAAGGTCTTTTTTTTGAGTTATAAATTTAACATTTTAATTCAAAAAGAAAAAAAAAGCTAATAGCTCCAGTTGGTAATTCTGACGTGCTTTTGGATGGTGCAGGGTTTCGAAGTAATAGAGATAATATTTGACGTTGAGCACTGCCTACAGGTCTGCAATGATATCTTAAGCTACATCTGGACACAATGGCTATAGTTGAAAAGTTACTAATACCAGTATGTGTTACTTGTAATAACAGGCATATGTTGGGGTGGCAAAGGATTTAAATGCTATTATTATTGCATTCCGGGGAACTCAAGAACACAGGTATTTTTCTCTGTCATAGTAATCTTTACGGTACATCTTTTACCTAAACTAGGTTGATTGCTTAATCAACTCAAACATTGTGCAGCATACAAAATTGGATCTCAGACTTGTTCTGGAAACAGCTCGATCTAAATTACCCTGACATGCCAGATGCCATGGTACGCTTTAAGCTCAAGTTTTGTCATCGAGATTGTCATGTAGTAAGGTGGAATTTTTTAATACTTGTATACATTGGCAGGTGCACCATGGCTTCTATAGTGCTTACCACAATACAACTCTAAGGCCCGCAGTTTTGGGTGCTATAGAACGAGCGAAGAAATCCTATGGTGAGAACATCAACATCATGGTGACTGGTCATTCAATGGGAGGAGCCATGGCTGCCTTTTGTGGCTTAGACCTAGTTGTAATTATACTTGACTCTTAGCTAACTTTTATACATCTTATTGCCATGGCCTCTAAAGTTGTTCATTGAATTTGATTTGGATGTAAATCTCAGGTAAATGAAGGAGAAGAAAACGTACAGGTCATGACATTTGGGCAACCTCGTGTTGGGAATGCCGCTTTTGCATCTTATTACAGTTTGCTTGTGCCTAACACCTTCAGGATCACGCATGACCATGATATGGTTCCTCATCTCCCTCCTTTCTATAATATATTCCCTCAAAAAACATACCACCACTTCCCAACAGAGGTAGCGTCTCAGTTCACTAGATTTTCATCAGGTTGACTTTTAATATTTTAAGCTACTTTGTGCAAAAATGTGGACTACGCTAGTGTTTTTTTAATATCTCTGAATGTAATTCCTCCTTCTGATTTGTCGACTGTCTGGAAGAACCGAGGAAAGAGTTAATGGTGTGTTTTGGTTTGCAGGTGTGGGTGAGAGATCTCGGTTTTACGAATCTTGTTCTTGCTAGTGTGGAGAAAGTATGTGACAACACCGGTGAGGATCCTACATGCAGCAGGTAACTAGCAATCCCTCTAAATCAATTTTCTGATATAATTCTATCCCCGCAGTATAAACCTACACGAGCCAGGATAAATTCTCAAATGAAAACTTATGATTATCATTCACTACCACATTCAACCTGAACAATGACTATTAGTGGTCAGGAGTCATTACAGCATGGCTTATGTTTCATGTTATAGCTCAGTTACCAGACATTTTTAATGCGGATAATAATTATCGGTTGGTGTTGTTTCAGATCGGTGGTGGGGAATAGCATTTCAGACCATTTAAAGTACTTTGGGATAGATCTGAGGTGTGAGACGTGGAGACAATGCACAATAGTGATGAGCCATGAGATGGATAGATTCAGTAAGAAAGATTCAAACGGTAACCTAGTAATGTCACGGACACTTCCTTCCACGAACGTTAACGAAACAAAAACACTCCTCGAAAATGAGACTCTTTGAGTCTAGAGGTGTCGGTGGACGCGTGTCTTGATCAAAGCAGAGTTTGAAAGGGAGGGGGAGATTTCATATGTGTAGCAAGAAGAATGGGTTGTTGATTCTTTGTGGGGTCTGGAAAGAAAGTGTGTGGATAATAGCAAAAAGCTTTTGTAATTAAGTCGTAGGATGAACAGCATGTATAGTTGTGATTTGCAATTAAGTCATAGGTTTAAATCCATGTTCACATAGATATAAGTAAATTTGTGTTAATGGATATTGACATATGGCTGATAAACTGTATAGAACTGTTAAACGTTGTCCCTTTTAATTGCAAACCCGCCAGATGATAAAGAGTTTTAAGTAGAGTGGATTGGATTCTGCGTCCTAACTCCTAACCGCCAAATAAACACGTAAGCAAGACAGGATTTAATCATCGTCGTAGTTCCAATAATACCCTTGACTCTTGATGATATCCAACACGCGTCCCCTAATTCATAATGCTTATAGAGGACGAAACTGGAAATCATTTAAAAAAAATTAATAATAACAATAATAATATCCGTATTTCATCTGCGTTTCTTCATTCGCGATTCGCAATCGCAATTATTTATCAGAGGAAGATTAATCTCCGATCAGTACTGTCCTATATAAGGGTTTGGTTCGCTTTGCTTTCATCCTCAGTTTTGTCTGGTTGGTGAGTTCTCTAGCCCATTTTTTGCTTTAATCCAACTTAGGTTATGATTCCTTCTTTGATTCGTCCTTGTAATTTGCTTCCGAATCGTACTATTAGCTCAGTTTTGCCCCGTTGATGAACCGTAGATTGATTAGTCTTGTGTTTTATTGTCGTGATGTTGCAGGAAAATGGAACATAAGAGATGGGTGTTATTGTTGGCCATTTTTGCTTGTCTTCTTTTCTTTTCACGTGGAAGAGGTAATAATGGTTCTGTGTCTGTTTCTTTTATAGTCAACTTCATTTTTATCAATTCAATTCTCCCTCGACTGTGTCTATCCTAATTAAAATTAATAAGCTTCTGTGCAATTAGACCTGGAACAGCAAAGGGGACATAATATATGAGACAAATGTATTATTAAGACTGCAAAATTTGTGTCAAAAAAGACTGCAAAATTTGTGACTTTATGGTGTAAGTAAGCTTCTCTCTTTTTAGTTGCAGTTCTCAAGTGGGAGACTGATGATGATTCACCTGTTTACAACCATACACTTGCCTTAACACTTGTTGAGTATACTTCTGCGGTAAGTCGGTGGCAAATTAAAAAGGCCTGTTTCTTTGACGACATCATTTTTGTACAATACACGCATGCCATTTCTCTCTTCTAAACTTTGCGAGATAGCAAGGACTTACTAGATGTGTACTACTTGCAACCTATTATAAGTACTTCTAGAGAAGAGAGTTTTTGCTGATGAAAGTAGAGAAGATGTGTGAAATAAAGTTATTGTATGTATGCAGGTCTATATGTCTGATTTGACAGAGCTCTTTACTTGGACGTGCGAAAGATGCAATGGTTTGACAAAAGTATAAGTTATAACTTGTGTGTTTGATTTGATTCCACAATATGTATAAAAGCTATTGGCTCCAAAATTTGGGTATTGTAATGTTATTTTGGATGGTGCAGGGTTTCCAAGTAATAGAGATAATTGTTGACATTGAGCACTGCCTACAGGTCTGCCATAGTATCTTAATCTGTGTGAGGATATGATGTTCTTTCATTGAACAAATAAATGATATCAGCTCACTTAACTTGTAACAACAGGGATATGTTGGGGTGGCAAAGGATTTGAATGCTATAGTTATTGCATTCCGGGGAACTCAAGAACACAGGTATTATTCTCTGTCCTTTGCAATCTATAAGATACACATTTGCTTAGACTTGACCCAAAACATGTGCAGTATACAAAACTGGGTCTCAGACTTGTTCTGGAAACAGCTCGATCTAAATTACCCTGATATGCCAGATGCAATGGTAATCTTTAACTAGCAATTTTTGGTCATGTAGTAAGGTGGAATGTTTTAATAGTTGTCCTACGTTGGCAGGTTCACCATGGCTTTTATAGTGCTTATCACAATACAACGGTACGGCCTGCAGTTTTGGGTGCAGTTAAACGAGCGAAGAAATTCTATGGGGAGAACATCAAGATCATGGTGACTGGTCATTCAATGGGAGGAGCCATGGCTGCCTTTTGTGGGCTAGACCTAGTTGTAATCATCCTTGACTTGAACTAACTTTGTTGATATCTTATTGGCATGTCCTATGATGTTTACTAATGGACTCCTTTTGGGATGTCAATCGCAGGTAAATGAAGGATATGAAGACGTACAGGTCATGACATTTGGGCAACCTCGTATTGGGAATGCGGCTTTTGCATCTTATTACAGTTTGCTTGTGCCTAATACCTTCCGGATCACGCATGACCGAGATATAGTTCCTCATCTTCCTCCTTTCTTTTATCTTTTCCCCCAGAAAACATACCACCACTTCCCAACTGAGGTAAACAAAGTCTTTTACTATTTTTATAGTTGTTCTCAACGTCCTCCGAGATCTTCGTTGTACATCAGAGTAACAGCTTTGAGATTTTTATCCAAACAGTTGGTAATACATAGTTTGTTTCGGGTTGCAGGTGTGGGTGAGAGATCTCAGTATTTTAAAAATTGTTCGTATTGGTATTGAGAAAGTTTGTGACAACACCGGTGAAGATCCTACATGCTGCAGGTAACTAATTATTATAATCTCTGTCGGCAATATATCTAAACTAGCAAAAACAAGCCTGCAAATTGAAACATAAGATCATTCGACCTGACCAATGACACGGTTTGTGGTTAATGTTTTCACTTTGGTACAGGACATTTGGACTGGAAAATTTACAACATGACATGTGTAATTCATATTTCACATAGGTTAGAGGACAGTTTTAACATGAGTCCAGTGTAACTTGTTGACTTTTCATTGTTTCAGATCGGTAATGGGAAGTAGCATATCCGACCACTTAACGTACTTTGGGGTAGAGCTAATGGGTGAGACTTGGAGACAATGCAGCATAGTGATGGGCGAAGAGGTGGAGAGTTACAGTAGAAGAGATTCAAAGGGTAACATTTTCCTGTCGTGGACAGATCCTTCTGTGGAGGTAACTGAAATGAACACTCTATCCACAATCGGAGTCTCCAGTATGTAGGAGCTGGTTGATTGGAGTGTTGAACCAGAATACTTTGCTTGAAGGTGAGAGGTTGGGAAACTCAGAGGTGGAGGAAGGAGGAGGGTTCTTTGATTCTTTACGGTCGTGTGAGATAGTGTACAGATAATAACCAAGACGTTGTAAATAGGTCGTCGGTTGATATAAAATAAAATAAAATAAAAACATGTTACTCTCTTACTAACTTAAATCCATTATCACATGGATAGTGGATACAGCTATGTAACTATATAAATATGTATGGATATCCAATTTATGTGGATGGTGAGTTTATGTATCATATGTAGTATTATCTCCAGTGTCCACATCTGTTGGAGCTCCAAAGCGATGAATGTATTATCTTTATCTATCTACTAGGGTTGGGCGCAAGGCGAGTATTTGCTATTTTGCGTGTATTTGATACTTGACTTGCCTTGCACGAGTAATAAAACTTCCGACTTGTATTTGACTTGTTAAAAATGAGTACTTGCTATCTCGAGTACTTGATCAAATATCAGTTACTTGCAAGTTACTTGCCTCATTTTATTAGTTGCTAGTTACGAGTACTTGTGAATTATCTATATGTATTTTTTAGTATTTAAAAATTAATTACTAAATAATCATATACCAAAAAGACATGAAGGTTTACTTATTTATTTTACTAAAAAGAACATACAATTACTTTAAATTTTTTTTATGCATAACGAGTTTAATATCTTATTTATTAATGAGTTGTCATGTTTATTAAATTAATATTTGTATGAAACTAATATCAAATCAAGAAAATTATTATTTTTTTGCAAATAACAAGTATTATTATCAAATAACGAATATTTTGTAGAATGAGTAACGAGTATTTATAAAACGAGTAATTAATACCAAGTAACGAGGCAAGTATTGAAAAATGAAATAATACTTGATACTTGCCTTGCCTTTTCGAGTAATAAAATTTGTTGACTTGTTACTCGACTTGGCAACACCGAGTACTTGGATTTTTAAGGTGAATACGGGTCAAGTAACGGGTATAAGGCGAGTATCGAGTAATGATGCCCAGCCCTACTATCTACATGCTTTGGCTGATTAACGAATTGACCGGGCTGGTTGTAAACAGTTCTTTTTATCAATGATTTCGTTGTTGTTGGTATTTTAAAAATTTAGATCTAACACACAAAAAAAGAAACAGAACGTTCTTGACACTAGTTACCTCAAATTTGTGTTGGCCTAGAAGGGGGATCCTTTATCACCTTTTTTATTTATTTTATGTGCTGAAGCATTAGTACACGTTCTAAATAGAGCTGAAGGACAAGGAAAGTTACGGGGTGTAAAGTTAGCCAAAGATAGTCCTTCTGTGCATCATCTGTTATTTGCGGATGATAGCTTACTGTTATGTGAAGCCTCTATCAAGGATAGTGTAGAAATTCTGAATTGTTTGGAACTTTATGGGACGGCTTCTGGACAAATGATTAATCCTTTAAAGTCTTCTATCATTTTTGGGAAAAGCGTCACTGACGATACAAAACAGGATATCAAGAGAATTTTAGGTATCGATAAGGAAGGAGGGGAAGGTACATATCTTGGTCTCCCTGAATGTTTTCAGGGTTCCAAAATAGATCTGTTAAATTTTATCAAAGAGAAATTAGAAGGTANAATCAGTTGCTTTAGCTCTCCCAATATATGCAATGTCAGTATTTCGCCTACCTAAAGGTCTTTGTGAACGACTTACGAGTGCGATTATTGAATTTTGGTGGAGTAGTGGGGATAAAAAAAGGAAGATCCCCTGGGTGGCATGGGAAAAATTATGTAAACCAAAAGAACAAGGAGGTCTCGGGTTCCATGATATTGGTCGTTTCAACCAGGCTTTACTTGGAAAACAAGCTTGGCGAATTTGGAATAATCCCGATTCTTTGGTCTCCCGCATTCTTAAAGGCAAATATTTCAAAAATGGGAATTTTTTGGATTGTGGCATGGGTACACGGCCATCGTATGCATGGAGAAGCATCATGCATGGTAAAGAATTACTAAAAAAAGGTTTATATCAACATATCGGCAATGGGGTTGATACCAATGTTTGGGCGGAAAACTGGATTATCGATACCATTCCTCGGCCACCAATGTATCGGGAAAATAGTTCCATAAATCTAGCGCTAAAAGTTTCCGATCTCTTTATTCCGGGTTCGAATCAGTGGAATACAACTTTATTACATCAAACTTTTACGGCAGAGGATGCTCAACGGATTTCACTTTTGAAACCATCATTGATGGTTGACGATACACTCAGATGGGGTTTCACAACGAGTGGTTCTTATTCGAC
>CAKOAT010975154.1:145108-202946 GCA_932364175.1 Eruca vesicaria subsp. sativa | reverse complement strand
AAAATTTTATTTTAATTTTAATTTCAAAATTAATTTTATAAAAAAATTCTTTATTTTTCATTTGTTTTGAAATTTTAAAGATTTTTAAAGTTTTTATAGAATTTTTTTAATATTCAGTCAGTACCAAATATAACTAAATGTGTTAGTAGATACATTGAATGTGCCACTAGCCTAGTGGTAAACGACCTTGCCACTTAATGCAATCAACCTGGGTTCGATTCCAGTGGTCTACGTTTTTTATTTTCAAATAGCTTAAAACGACGTCGTTTCATCCTAACGGCAACAATTAACGTCCGACTTAACACCGTCTTAACGGTTTGTTAACGGTGTGTTAAAATGGCGAGTCAATCGTAAGTTTCTTAATAAACTAATAAAGTCAACAAAAGTTCAGGTTTCTTTTGGCCAGACTCGAGTACAGGTTTCTTTTGGCCATTCGTGCAAAGTTGGTGCTTTTTTTGGCCGAATTCTCTTTCCTTATTGCATGCAACTCTCACTGTAATACAATTACCTCAAAATGATCAAATCATATTCCTTTTGTATTTGCCAATGCTTAAAACAAAAAAACAAACTAAAAGTGTAAATAAATAAGCAAATAATATAACTCATATCATATTAGGTGTATTTTTTCTTGTAGCTTACTTTTATCCAGAGACGGTCTTGGACCATACATAATGAAACATTTGCAATAGGTTCCCAAAATTTTTGAAACAATTTATAAATATCAGTCTCAAAAAAATTTTTTAGGCCCCTAAATTTTTTTAAAAATATACATAGAAATTGTTATAGGTTTCAAAATTTCAAAACTGGTCTTACCTTTACCTATAAATAAATATCATATGTCTTATATATGTATTTTTATAATCTTTTTAGTATCAGCTAAGTCTTATACAAATTTGGATATTGATTAAAAAGACTTTTTGTAAACATATATAGTCTTTTTGACTAATATTACACAATTTACAAAGAAAAGTTTCAACACTAGCAAGAAAAGTATGGGGAAAATAAATAGAAATTTTCTGTTACATAACAAATCAAGAAATATGATTGGTTAATAAATCGGCGCGCTCTGTTATGGTTGGATCCATGTCATCCCATCTCCTTCACCACCTTCTTCACCTTATCTCTCCCCTCTTAAATTATTCTGTTTCTTTAAAGCTACAAATCTCACGACCTCTAGCCTAACCATATTCACAAGTAGAGAGAGAGAGAAAATAAAGCGAAAAAGATCCAAATAGCTTTATTTCTTTCTCTCTTTCATTTCTGCAAAAATATTAGGAAGATTAAAGAACTCTCTCTGTATTCATCTTCTTCGATAAAAACAAGCCCGTGTGTGGGGTCTGTTTTTTTCTTCATTCCTAGCCTTGCGATTCCGATAAAACCATCGGATTCAATCCCAATCCAAATCCACTTGTTATTTCACCTTAATATATAGATTGCTAGAGAGAGAAAGAGTTACCTACCTTTTACCATCTCTATATCTCTTTCTCTCTCTATATCAGCTTTGTCTCCTCCTGTTCTCATGGAAGCCTCATCCAATGATCGCCTTCATTTCGGCGTAATGGGTTTCGGGTATAAAAAAAAAACATAATTTTCCTCTGTTTCTCTCATGTCTTTTTAGTTATCAGATCAATGTTTCCTGGCTTGTGTCTTGTTCTTCTGGTTGATCCGTAGATTCCAACAATGTTAAGCTCTAAATCACAAAGTTTCTACCTTTTCCCAAATCTGATTCATCAGCTTCCAGTTTCTGAATCCAAACGATTCTGTCTTTTTTGTTTGTCTGCTCGAAACCATAGACCCATAGTAGATCTGTCTCGATCTATATGTTTTTTTTTTATAATCCATGAAACCGTATCTGATCCATGTAGATCGTTTCTGTTGCATGTGTGTAATAGGTGCGACCATTACAAGAGGAGATGCCAAATCAGAGCTCCTTGTTGCAACGAAGTCTTCCCTTGTCGCCATTGTCACAACGAGAGCACTGTATATATTCTCAATCCTCACCCATCTTTATTACAGTTTTAAAGTACTTTCCTGTTTTATGTCCCAACGGTAAATTAAAGTTTTTTGAAACATTATTTTTTTTTGTAATCTATTTGGGTGTTCAGAGCACATTGCGCAATATCTATGACCGTCACGATCTTGTTCGTCAAGATGTTAAACAAGTAAGATCCCATCCTCTTAATTGAATTATGTGATCTCAGCAATTTTGTTTTTATTTTCTAATTTTGTAACATATTATGGTTTTATTTCAGGTGATTTGCTCTGTTTGCGATACAGAGCAGCCGGTAATTCTCGTCATTCTTATGAGCTATGATCATCACACGTGTATCTGTATAGTTCGCGTGTGTGTGAAGTTTTGGTTTGTTTCAATTGTGTTTTATTTCAGGTAGCTCAAGTTTGCACCAATTGTGGTGTCAACATGGGTGAATACTTCTGCGATATTTGCAAGTTCTATGATGATAATGTAAAGACAATTGAATTCTTTTATACATGTTTGAATCTTCTTTCCTTATCAGTATTTGATTCTGTATACTTCTGTTTGTTCTGTTTCAGACTGAAAAAGAACAGTTCCATTGTGATGACTGTGGAATTTGTAGGTGAGAAACTTTCTTCATACAGTGCAGTAATAGTTTATGTTCCCCTTAAAATGTGATTCGTTTGAAACTGTATTTTTTTTTTTAAACTTGGCATTTCATTGTGTGTTGCAGAGTTGGTGGGCGTGAGAACTTCTTCCATTGCAAGAAGTGTGGTAAACTTCAACGCCACAAACATTTTCTTTTCCTGATAAAGACAATCAAGTGTTGTTGACTGACTCATGAAGTTATCTATTTAGGATCTTGTTATGCGATTGGCCTACGCAACAACCATCGCTGCGTTGAGGATTCAATGCGACATCACTGTCCCATTTGTTACGAGGTACTGTATCTGTGTTAAAGAGAGCCCCAAGGCTTTAAAGCTGAAAAATTCAGCAGACCGTGTGAGTGAGTATGCTTTTTGTATCTCTTGCAGTATCTCTTTGACTCCCTTAAAGAAACAACAGTGATGAAATGTGGACACACTATGCACTGTGAATGCTATCATGAGATGCTCAAGCGTGACAAGTAATTTTACACCTTTTTCTTTTTAATTATCTGTCTATGATTAAACTTTCTAGATGATTGTGATGGTTTTTGAACTTGTGAATTCTTGTTTGATGTAGATTTTGTTGTCCAATTTGCTCAAGGTCAGTGATTGATATGTCAAAAACATGGCAGAGAATGGATGAAGAGGTTAGTTTAACATATCCATTCTTGACTAAACTATGTGTATCCATGACTGAAATATATACTCTTTGGTTTTCTTAGATCGAAGCCACTTCTATGCCTTCAGATTACCGTGACAAGAAGGTAAACAAGTTCTTTTCTATCACTCAGAGGTATATAATTTTCACACCTAGTTAACCAAATTTAACTGACAAGACTATGCGGACTTTGAGCAGGTTTGGATACTGTGCAACGACTGTAACGACACAACAGAAGTGAACTTCCATATAATAGGGCAGAAATGTGGACATTGTAGATCTTACAACACCAGAGCCGTCGCACCTCCTGCTCTTCCTCAATGATAAAAACAAACAAACATCTTTCACTTATTGCCACCAGAACGCAAACAAGAACTTCTTGTTGCACTGTGATATGATTACATATCACCAAAGCAAAACTCACATTTGTCTTCTTCATGATTCGATTTGTTGTTGTTTTTATTACCATTTATGAAGCCAGGATAATGTATAATACATACTCTATATATTCTTGATCCAGGAAAATTACCTGTGATAATATATGTTTCAAAATAGTTGTTTGTTCCAAGAATCTCTCAAATTCACAGTTTTTCAATATCATTGTAATCTCATCAGTTACAACACTTGACACAACTCAAACTCATTACCACTAGAAAAACTGTTCACCAAGCTCTTGACCAGCCATCCCTTCCCTAACAACTTTCTCAAAAAAATCCTCAAGCGTATCCTTCCCATAACTCGGAGTCATCTCCTCACTATACTCCCCAGTCTCCGGATCAAGAATCAACATACTCTCCGCAGCATAATACCTCCCAATCTTCCCAAACTCAGCAGCTTCCTTAACACCAGGCACCACCTTAGCAACACCATCAAGCACCCCAATCACAAAGTCCATAACCTCAAAAGGCACCTTCAAAAACTTAGGCTCTCTCCCAAGCACCCTAAACAAAATCTCCCCTTGCTCCAACGGCGTCAACGCCTTCCCTGGCCCACCAATAGGTAAAACCTGATTCATCTTGTCCTCTTCCAAGACACAGTCCGCTATAAACGAAGCTAAATCCTCCTCACTTATCGGTTTACAAGCGCAAAGCTTACCGTCTCCGAACATAACATAAGGCTTCCCTTCTTTGACAATCTCCACTTGTCCACCTAAGCTTTTAAAAAAAGCCGTTGGTCTAACGATACTGTACGTAAAAGTTGAGTCTTTTTGGTTCATAAGCTCTGCTTCGAACTTGAGTTTCGCGCGCTGAAACTCCAAAAGAGGCTTTTGGACACAGATTGCTGAGAGGAGAACGAAGTGTTTGGCTCCGAAGTTTTGACCAGCGACGAGACTGTTCTTTGTCGCTTCGTAATCGATTTTCCACGAGTCTTTTATCCCTCCGTTACGGCTAGCGAGACAGGAGACAACGACATCGATACTTAGGTTTAGGTTCTGTAAAGATTCTTGGAGAGAGGTTATATCAGTAACGTCTGAGAAACATACGTTGGCGCCTTTTAACTGTTTTAAAGTCTCTTCTTTGTTGTTTTTGCCTCTGACGCCACTCTTCTCTCTTGCGACAGCGATCACGTTGAAGCCTCGAGAGACGAGCTCTTTGACTACGAATCTGCCTATGTACCCCGTGGAGCCGACGACTAGGATGTTTATTTCGTTAGCGGGTTTGTTCCTGAAGGTGGGAGAGGATGATGTGTTGATCTCTGAGGTTTCGAGAGATGAGATTGGTTTGAGTTTTGGTCTTGTGAGGGTGAGATTCGTTGAGGGTTTTTGGGTTTGGAGAGGGAAGGAGTTTGGTTGGTGAGATCTTGAAAGGAGTTTGGAATCTTTGAGGAAGGTTTTGGGTTTTGGTGTGTAGGAAGCGAAGACGTTGAAGGGAGAGGAAGAAAGTGACATCCTTTATGTATAATGCTGCTTTGGTGAGAAAGTGGGAGGAAGTGTAGGAAGGTTATTTCAGAGAGACGATGTGAGAGCCATTGATTTGTATTTCTCTGGATAACTCGTTTGATCTTCTTCTTCATCCTCAAACACATAAATAAGTTAAATTTAAAACAAAGCCCGTGTATTTTACTTTATTTTGAAATTAACTCCGATAGTTTTTAATGGTTATGATTCAGTAGTTTTGACAAAAATAAAAGGGGTTATTGGGAGATGAATTCAATCAATTTTGAAATCCTTTTATTATTGGTTCATGAATTTTAAATCTTTTAGTACTATTATTGGTTTAAGAATTTTCAAAATATATTCAAACACCTAGTTATTCAAAAAGTGTACTCATTATTGATTCTCTAATTCTAACTAAATCTAGTGTTATTGGAAGATGAATTTTCTATCTTTCAACACATAAGACACAACTTTCAAAATATCAATATGTATCCATGAGATTTTCAAAATATATATGATTAAAATATCTAAAAAACAAAATTATTCTTCTTACCAAATATATATTTCACCTTTAATCAAAATTATATGTCTCGAATTATAATTCATTACATTTTTATTTACTTACTTTTGAATGTATAATTATATTTTTATTTTGTTTCAAAAAAACTAAAATAATACTCCCTCCGTTTCAGAATATATGTCTTTCTAGGCTTATTTTTTTGTCACAAATTAAGTGTCGTTTTATAGTTTCGAGGCAAAATTTATTAGTTTTATATAATATTCTATTTTTTATTGGTTGAAAAGTGGTTAGGTGTATAGGTAATTGTGTTTTTATCTTGGAAATATATAAAATTAAATATTTTCTTAATCTGTGTGCAAAATCTAGAATGACAAATAAAGTGAAACGGAGAGAATATACAAAAGTGGCCAAAAGAGGTTTTATTAAAGATCAAAAGATTTTTCTACTCTTTGTTTAAGAAATATAAATAATAAATATTTAATTATAAAAATAAAAAAATAAATATTTTTATGTTTTTATATGATTTCAGATTCAAACTTTTTTTCTATTTTTCAATTTTATTTTTAGTTTTATTTTGAAATTTGAAAATTCTTCTTGAAACTATTTTTAAAATTTTTAATATTTATTTTCTATTTTTGAATATGTTAAATCCTACCCCTAAAACCAGACCCTTTAACTCTAAACAAAAAAGTTTAACATTAGTTAATGCTAAAGATATAAAAGTATATTTACCCTTCTAAAAAAAATCTCTTTTGGTCATTTTCTACCTTCAAAACTTCTTTTTGTGATAAAAACTCTTAAAATGACTATATTAGAGAATTTCTCAAATCTAAAATCATATATTTATTTTATGAAAAGAAATATAAAGAAAGGAAATACAAATTCATGAAAATCTCTTGCAATCTAGAAAAGTATGATCAAATTTTACAAATCAACATATATATATTTTCATATTCCATATAACTTTATAAACCTATCAACTTTTTAAATCCACAAACTCTACACAAATTCATC
The DNA here is from genome assembly GCA_932364175.1 of Eruca vesicaria subsp. sativa. NCBI lineage: Eukaryota > Viridiplantae > Streptophyta > Magnoliopsida > Brassicales > Brassicaceae > Eruca > Eruca vesicaria. The sequence continues at coordinate 196,256 of CAKOAT010975154.1, read as the reverse complement.
TCCCAATAATCCCCCGAGAGAAGTTAAAAATGGGTTTACCTTAATTCACTACTAATCCAATACCAAAACCAAAACATCTTATTCATTAGTCATGACTAATCAGAACCAAACATACATGTATAATTTGAAGATAAATCTTTTTTTTTTGTGGGGTAATTGTGATCTGATATGTATACTGGTCGAAGGTTGGTCAACGGCACCGGACAACACGAACGGCAGTACGGCGTTCGTTGGAGGTGCAGACGGCCATGAGAGAGAGACAGACGACTAGCATGATAAGGAGATGTGTTAGTAAACTATTGTCGTCGCCACCACCACCACCACAAGCCGCAGACATGCACATCCCACCCATTCTTCGAAGATGAGATGATTAGTCTAAGGAAGATGTGATGATTAATTAAGAAGGGAGAGGAGAGTAAGATGAAATTGTTAGATGAGAAGGAGCTGTCTTTAATGAGTTTTTGATTTGTAATTTGGTTTTAATAATGGTTTTTGTTGGACTTGATTCAGCCAACTTCGTGTTTTAATTATGAACTAGATTTTGACAAATTTTACCATTTTAATAAAATTTATTTAAATTAATTACTCAAACACAAAAATTTAAAAGTTGTTTTATTAATATTTAAAAATGTTCTATTATAATGTTTGATTTTCACGTAATGTTTTCATATCAGACCCAAATCCATAGTTGAACCGGTACATTTAGCAACTTTTATATAATCCAGTTAAGATTTAATTAAAAAATTACTAATTAAAAATTTGAGCCAACCTGGTATATATCTTAAAACTCGCTATTAATCTATATTATGATATTTGTTGATCCGTTAAATAACCCCATAAAACAACTGATGATAATATATTTTTAATTTTTTTTAAATAACTCATATTTTTAATATTAAAGAAAAATTGATTTTTGTAGTTTCTTTAATAAAAACTTTCTTGTCATTTGAAAAAAATGAAACAATAGTAATAGAAAAAAACACAATTTATTCATATAACAATAGTAGTTTCTTTTCGTTATTAATAACCTATGGTAAATTTACATTTTTATTCATTTTATATCTAAAAATTAGTTTTTAAAACAAATTGAATTGACATATTCTTATTACAGATAAAATGACACAGAATAATTTATAATTTTTGATTGCTAAATAATATAATGCACGAAAATATGATATTAAAATTAAATAGAAAATCATAATTTTCATAAAAGGAAAATTATAATTAATCACAAAAATCCAAAATATTATCAGTTACCATAAATATAGGAGATATTAAATTGCTTAGTTAATTAAGATTCTAAAATAAATAGTGGTATTATCTTATAAATATAATAAAAATCTGAGGGTAGAATCCAAAATTTTAACAATAGGATCCTGATTTAATAGTATAGATAAACCTATGTTTTGTTTTTGGTTTACCTATTTTGATGGACCAAAGACTTAAGGCATAGTCTCTCGTCATTGTATAGACAACATGATGTTTTTATAATCTGTTCCTACATGCGAAAGTACTTGATCAAGTAATTACTGTATGTTTGAGATTTGAGAATCATGATTCAAGTCTTGGTCTTCGGTATGTATGTTTTATATTTTTTATAAAAAAAATCAGCATGGTATTATAGACTTAAAAATAGCATGGTATTATAGACTTAAAAATGAAACTTTTGGTTATCAATGAAAAAAAATACATTTTCTTGGCCAAATTGACTCTGTTGATTGTCAAGTTTCGATGGTAGACGTACAACGGTTTAATAGTAAAGAAAAGTTTAAATATAATCAAAGTAGGTTCCGACGTTCAACAAGGTGATCGTGTTAATCTTGTTTGTATAATAACTTGGACGTGAATGCGACTTACGAGTAGAACTTAGGCTTGATGATTTAAGTCTTGGGCTTGGGTTTGACATATCTAAAATACCATTTTACCCAATCAATTCAACCCCAGCGAAATAAATTGGAAATGTTGTACATATGAGTTGATAAAAAAAAAATGTTGTACATATGTTGGAATTTGAAAAACTCATGATCTTCCAAGTAAGGAATATATATAAGTCTGCATTTAACTTTACAAACTGAAAGTACATATTAAGAAGTGAAAAGTACAAACTGAAAGTGTAATAATTTAACAATCAATGGATGCGTCACGAAACCTAGATTTGTTTCTAAAAGTTAACGTGTTATAGACTTATAGTTAGACAATTATGATTAAACAAATCACTTTTAGATATTTCGATGAAACTAGTTATGATAATTATTAAGTAGAAGTTAAGAAAATGTAAGTCGTATACGCATCATCAAGTGGCAACAGCCAAGTGGGAAAAGATTGATACTTGGTTCTAAATGTTCCAAATTCAAAACCTATAATTATCTAACACGCCCTAAAGACCTTTGTCCGTTCCCAAAGGCCAATTTTCTGTTTTAGGTCTACTGATACGTAACGTAAAGGGCCACGACGCATTCTTGTTGCATTTTTCATGTGACCAGAGAAAGTTATTGAAATTGTAACTATCTCGTTTTCAAGTATTAGGAAATCACCGTCTAAACTATACAATGAAAATTGAACTATATATTCCAACCTCTCTTTATCGTTTTAAAAGTATTTGACTGCAAAAAGTAAAGAAAAGAAAAACCTACTATATATAGAAGTTAAACTTTAAGAACTTGAAGAAATGACAAACATACGCAAAGAAAGAGTCAGCACTCAGCAGCTTGAGATTGACAGTACTAAACAAATGTGAGGGAACATAGTTGCATGGAACTGACTCAGCGTGTATATTTTTAACCTCCCATATTACAACACGTGACAACTTGTCTGAACCGAGTGAAAAATAATCGTTTACAAAACCCACACACCCTCGTCATTGACAACTTGACTTGACGTGGCATTTTAACATTACCACGTTCTTTTCTCGATACAAAACAATGTTATTATCCACTTCCTTTCCTTTTTTAACGTAACGTCAATTTTTCTATATACTATGCATATGATATGATTGTGTTTTTTTTTTCAAATAATGCATGGGAACAATTTTGTTACTTAGCTAAGCCATCATAGTGTTGCCAAATCAATCATCTAATAAAAATAACTTTAAATAACGAATGATTTATCAGATACTCCACCAAAAAATCCTCTAATCTAAAAAAATATATTGGATATTCACCAATCAGAATGGTTCTGGATATTGTTCATTGAATCCAGCTATGATAATAGGTTTATACAGTTAATTTAGATAAGATTCAGCTGCCTCGATATTCTAACAGTAGTTAACCAACTTGACATAGAATAATACATGTCAGACCATATTCAAGAAGGATAAAAAATCAAATAACACTAGAACAAATTAGAAAGGACTTTCTGAAACAAACAATTCCTATAGCTCGATCGGATGCTACTGTTAAACACACAATTTCAAGGTTTATTGTTTTGACGTTACTAAAAGAAAAAAAATTGTAGTTTCATGGCTATGATCTATTGATCTCTACTATCACTCACTTTTTCTCCATAGAACTAGACCACTAGAAATACTTTTCCCATACTGTTGACGAAGAAAAATATAAGTTTCAATTTTCGTGGACGCATTTAACCATCAATATTTGTCATTAATGTAGAAAAAAATGAAAAAGACAATTATAAGCGGCTACAAGTATGGGAGCATTATGAGGACGACACGTGGAGTGTCCAGGAGGGCACAGTTTTATCCACGAACCTTTCTTCTCATCACTGTTATATAAACCAAACCCAAAATCCTTAAAGACATCCACAAATCACTTCTGTTTTTTTTTTGTGTAATCAATTTTACTTTGTTCAGACAAGTTCGGATAAAGTTACAACCTTTTTAGCTTTCCTCTATCTTCTTTGATCTCTCGATTTCGAATCAATCTTCTCTTTGTCCAAAAATGGAAGTTTCAGTGATTGGAAACCCCCAAGCGAAGATCTGCAGAGCAGAGTTAGCCTACAGAGAGTTCGGGTTTAGATTCGGACCGAGAAACAGAGTTAGTTTCTTGACCCACCAAAGCTCGAAATGGAAGGAGATCAAGATCCAATCCTCTCTTAGGCCTGTCAAATGCGAAGCCATCGTCTCCGACCAAGCTCCCTTTCTGAAACCCACTCCAAAATCCAGATCGGTAATAATTCTCTTCTCTGCTCTTTTCAATTTATATTGTTCATTTGTTCTTCACTACATAGAAATTTCAAAAAGGTCCAGACTTTATTCAAATCCAACTTGATTTCAGTAGCAAAGATTGCGTCTTTAAAAGATTCGAATATTTATATGTAAACATGTTTTTTTCTTTGTTGTGTTGTGTTAGCTCGAGAGCGTGAAACTATTCGTTGGACTTCCACTAGACACAGTATCCAACTGCAACAACGTGAACCACTTGAAAGCCATTACTGCTGGTCTCAAAGCTTTGAAGCTACTTGGCGTAGAAGGAATCGAGTTACCAATCTTCTGGGGTGTTGTTGAGAAAGAAGCTCCAGGGAGATATGATTGGTCAGGGTACTTAGCTGTTGCTGAGATTGTTAAGAAAGTTGGACTCAAGCTTCACGCGTCACTCTCTTTCCATGGATCAAAAGACCCGGAGATAAGCCTTCCTGAATGGGTTGCAAAGATCGGTGAAGCTGAGGGAGGAATCTATTTTACAGACAGATATGGTAAACAGTACAAAGATTGCTTGTCCTTTGCGGTTGATGATGTCCCTGTTCTTGATGGGAAGACTCCTTTGGAGGTTTATGGAGGCTTCTGCGAGAGCTTTAAGTCTGCTTTCTCAGACTACATGGGGAGCACTATCACGGGAATCACATTAGGGTTGGGACCAGACGGTGAGCTAAGATACCCTTCTCATCAACACGAGACTAACCTCTCTGGAGCAGGAGAGTTTCAGTGTTATGATAAACACATGCTTTCTGCTCTCAAACACTACGCTGAGTCCACAGGAAACCCTCTTTGGGGACTTGGTGGTCCACATGACGCTCCTGGTTATGATCAACAGCCTCATTCAACTCCTTTCTTCTCAGACGGAGGGTCATGGGAGTCTCAGTATGGTGATTTCTTCTTGACTTGGTACTCGTCTCTTCTCACCTCTCATGCAGAGAGAGTCCTCTCTGTTGCTTCATCTGCGTTCAGTGGGAATGAAGTGTCTCTATGTGGGAAGTTACCTCTCTTACACCAATGGAACAAGCTGAGATCTCAGCCTTCTGAGTTAACAGCTGGATTCTACAGCTCTGATGGTCATGATAGGTACGAGGTGATCGCAGAGATCTTTGCTAAGAACTCATGTAGAATGATAATCCCTGGAATGGATCTATCTGATGAGCATCAGTCACCTGAATCACTCTCCAGCCCTGAGTCATTACTTGCACACATCAAAACATCATGCAAGAAACAAGGAGTGGTTGTTTCGGGACAAAATTCGTCGGCTTCAGTCCCTGGTGGGTTTGAGAGGATCGTTGAGAATCTGAAAGATGAGAGTGTAGGAGTTGATCTGTTTACTTACCAGAGAATGGGAGCGCTTTTCTTCTCTCCGGAGCATTTCCATGCTTTCACAGTCTTTGTTAGGAACATGAAGGAGTTAGAGCTGTCCTCATATGATCAAGCAGTAGAAGGAGATAAGGCTCAGACAGTGAGCATAGGTTCAGGGAATGGTGCAGCTAGTTTGCAAACTGCCTGATGAATACATCCAGATTCATTTATCTACGTAATTAAAGAAGTCTTAGCATTTTTAATAGGTTGTCATATTACTGTAAAGTTTATGCATAAATAATGAAATATTGAAGCTATCTTTTTGTCCCCCATATATATTGTTTGCACTTTCGGTATATGTTGAATCATAAAAATGAAGAAGAAATCCTTACATGCATCTTTATTTAGTACTTTAATGCATCTTAAATTAACAAAATCAACATTATCAAATACAACAGTGAACAGACCATGTTTTCACAATTTACAGAATGGTAGCAGATACTTTTACTCTTACAGTAAAAAAAAAAAAAAACAAGAAGATACTCTTACAAAAGAAACCACAAGGATGGCTTGATAAATTATTCACAGGCGATTCTAGTCTCAAAGCTGCTCAAGCAAATGGCAAAAGCCTGGAAAGCTGAGATTGGGTATCCATAGTCCATAGTGAACATATCTTTCCCAACTTTCCCAAACTGCAGTATTATCCGCTCGTTCTGCCTCTCCGGTGACAATCCCTCACCACCACTGCTAGCTGCTGCTGCTGCTGCTGCTGCAACCAGCTGAAAGTTCTTAACTGAAGCCACTGTGACGCGGCCATGGAAGTTCAAGCACCAGCAACGTAGCTGCTCATGCCACCGCGGTGTCTTGTTGCTCAGCACTAATGGTGTCTCTCTCAGGTGGCTTGAGCCGCTACGTGATGGTTTTGATTGAGACCTGGAGAAAGTTGACCGAGTAGTACCACCGAGGAAAGGAAACTCTGATGGCTCTGAAGATACTCCTCGAGGCTCCATTGCACTTGTAGGTATTGTATCCATTACGCATTGCATCTTTCTTGGTCCCCTAATTAATACCATCAAAAAAGATTCAACAAATCTGATTCTAAAAGTTGTTAAAAAATAATAGAATCTGAAAAACTTATTTACCTGGAGCCTAAGACATTCAACTCGTATGTTATATGAGAGACAGGGTAGCTTCCAAGGGGAACTTTAACTGAAGCTTTTGCGAGATTATAAGATCGATTCTTTCTCAGCCTCGCGGGTCCCGTTGACGTTGATGAGGGAAGTAAATTTCCGTCAAAAACTGTGAATTTTGTTCCTAGGAAGTTTGATCTTCCACAAGTAAAGAAAGAGAAACATATCAACAGCAAAAAAAAAAAAAGAAACGAGCAAAGCACTTCTAGTGGAACTTGTAGCTTACAAGAATATATTAAATAACTTCAATCCATCAACGCTAATGTGGCAAAATGAATGAGCTTGATCATATATAAACGCACCTGACTTTGCCAACATAAGCTTGGCTTCTCCTTGACATATCATCAGAACGCAAAGAAATAATATAATCAGTGCAAGTCGTGTGCTTCACCTTACTCGCAGCTAGAAGAAACTTCCCCTCATCAGTTAATGCTGCAAGGACATAAGAGAAAGAATGTCAATAAAAAAAACATCAGAAGCCAAGACACCAGGAAAAGAAATCAGACTCTCTAAGTAGATATCTTTTGTTTACTCTCTTTGTCTGTTGCATTATTTAAAAGAGATAAAGATGCTCACAGTTGGTTAATCCAAGATACAAATGATATGATTGGGTAGCTCGGTTACGTTTGATGAAGCACTGAACCAGAGACTCCCTTGGACCAGGCTACAAAACCATACACACCAAAAAATTCTATTAAACAACATTTCATTAGGACTACAGAAGAATCGAACATATACTCGTATATCATAAACTAGTAGAAACTCTGCGTTTCAGAGCAAACGCAAACGCACCTACACACCTAACATCAAAACTCAGTTCCAATTTTTCTCTTATGCCAGGCTACAAAACGATACACACCAACAAAGCAACTATCTTCTATTAAACAACATGTCAATAAGACTAAGAAGAAGCGAAAAGATACACTTATATATCAATAAACTAAGAGCTACTCTGCGTTACAGAGCAGATGCAAAAGCAGAGCCATATTTTGTTAGATAAGGTTCTGCTCTCAATCACACACCAGACATCTAGCATCAAAACCCAGTTCCACTTTCACTAGTATTCGAAAACCCATCAATAAAAATCGAAACTTTATGTGCTAAATCCAATCAAAACAGAGCACACATAGTAATAGGAAAGGACAGTAACCTGCTTGAGAGAGATGGGGAAAGTCAATTTAGATGAGATCTCAGGGACAGAGACAGTTTCATTCATAAGCATCCGCCATCCACGGCAGACTCCAGCACAAGCCACCACGCTGCGTCGCGACGGCCAACTTCCACCGTCAGCAGCTTCGACCCTGATGAGAATCTCTCTGAGAAGCTCCTCAGGGATATCAGACCAGCGATTAGATTCAGATGAGGCGGGAGTTGAGTTGGCCGCGGAGGCAAGGTCGTGGACCACACGATGCGACCTCGAGCGCATCTCAAGGATTAAGCTTCGTAAGGTCATGCGACTTCAGGGTTTAGGTTGTATATATATAAATTTGGATCTGTTGTGGTGTTTTTTGGGTTTTAGGGATTTGGAGAGAGAATGATTGAGAGAGGTTTTAGGTGGGAGAAGAAGGAGAAGAAGAAAGTGGTGGTGGTGGTGTTGTTGAGAGACACGGAGCTGATGATTTTCAGACAATTATTGAGGATTATTTTACTTAACTTCGATTCTAATTAATTTTGTTCTTTTTTTACATTTTTGGTTTTTTAAATATACTATGGTTGGCAAAAAGAGAAAAAGGTACATTTATAAAAGAAAAAGGGTAGATTAACTAAAAAATATATTTTGTTGACAAAAAAAATAAAAAACTAAATTTTATTTGGTTGGAGAACTTTATTTGTGATGTTTTTGTTTTAAACTTTGCCTTTTTTTTGACATTGAATTAAACATCAACCATCTTCACATATTCATAGGATGACATAAACACTATTTATATATTTTTAACACATTTTTTATGCATAAAACTCAGTATATACTCAGTTATGGATTTGATTTCTCTTTATAAACTAAATTAGTCCGTCTGAATTTAAGTTTCGACCTAGTCATTAAAAATACTCTGATAAATGATCAATTCATCTTCTAATATTAATCAGAATATATTTCAAAATGTAATAGCTAATCTAATTTTAGTATTAAATATTTTTCTCTCAAATCCGATCAATCAGTATGTAAAAAAATACAAGATGCATCCAATTAATTTGATTTGTTTAAAACTTTTTTATAACAAAAGTGTAAAAGGCATGGTATATTATTACATTTTAAATTAAATAATATTCGACTTAAGGAAAAATACAATTCTATGATGAATCAAATAATCAATGGTGGCTGGTGGTTGGATAAGATTCCAGTTTTTAATAAGGAAAAGTGTTATAAAACTCCAAATGTCGACAATTTTTTATAAAAGGTTTTTCTTTGTATATTCAACTACCTAAATAATGTCTTCAGATGACATGCTTGTATTAAAAAAACATGTTTTTAAACGGTATAATTATATTATCCTTTTAGAATATCAAGAAGAGCTATGATGTAAAATATTGGTAAAATGTATAAATAGTTTATTCTTTTACTGTATTGAGCAAATTCACTCAAATATGTTTGTGTATTCAGTAATTACATAAATAAAGACAACGCAAGCATAATGAGCTATATTATACAAAGAAAGATTTACACTGTAGGACAGTTTCTATGTTTTAAATTACATGGTGGGACACTTCTTACTACTGAGGTAGTTTTTCACACTAACCTATGCATAATGCTTTTAAAAATGACAAACTTACCCTTTTATTTTCTCAACCAAACATATATATCTCTACAACTATTCAATAAAGTATTTTATCACCATTATTGTCATCTTCATCTCTTCTCTCGTGATTCATTTTTGAGGAAGATGACTCACTAATCAATTCATCAGCATCCTGGTGACATTTTTTCGCTTTTTAACAATCTTTCCAGAAATCCATTTTTTTTTTCAATTAGATTCGCTATAACAATTTTTTATCGGTTCTTTGTATCTTCTCTCGTTTCTTAAACTTAATTCTCTGTAAATAGAAAATTTGGAGTATAAAGGCATTATTATACACGCGGAGAACGGTGGTGCCGATCTTGACTTGGCTTCTTCCAACAGAATCCTTTCTGATTCCATAACGGTTCTGATGCTTCCCGTGAGATGATGCTGGACGATTGGATCTCCGGGTGACGTTAGGTATCGACTTTCTTCTGTTGTTGAGCACGCTCAAGGAACAATGAATCTAGCAGAGAAAACAAAATTAGGGAATCCTGTGGTGGGAGAAAAGGCAGAGATGCAGGAGGAAACGCCGAAGTGAGGTACACGTATCAACCGTGAGAAAACGCCGAAGTGAGGTACACGAAGAAGAGTAAATCAAAGCATATTGATGCTTGAAGTTTTTTTTTCATTTTGGGATCTTAGCTCAAGCTTGCAGACAATTTTGTGGGTTCTTTTTTTTAAGTTTCAGATAAATGGAGTCCAAAGTCTAATGTCTTAAGAAAATCAATTATCTTTAGACGTTTGAAAGTCTGATGCTTTAACACACATAACTGCATATTTGCTTCGGAGTGAAGTTCTTTGGATCAAGAAAGGATTTCATAGTCTTTTTTAGTTCAACTAGACTTGTGCAAGGATATATGTTATGTAAAACATGATTTTTGTTGTATGGTACAATGGTTCTTTGGAGATCAATTCCTTTTTTTTTCTGCTGTACATATGTACACTAATACACTATCTCATATTTGTTGTACACGTGTACATTAAATTTAGGGATGTCACGATATCATTTTCGTTGATGAGTTTGTGACTACAATTGTGGTTTTGTTTCACGAGTATGTATGATTTGTAGTGTACAATAGTTTCTTTATGTATGATAGACATTTGAGTAAGTTAGTTATTGATCGCATGGCTGTTAAAAAAGTTGTTCAAAACGGAAATGTTGAGAAGCTATTGAAACGTTAACGGTTTTAATCATGATGTATACATCAATGCTTTCTTCATATGCATATTCTCTCTTCTTGTGTAGTGAGATATTATAAAAACTAAGTTTGATTCTTCTTGGAACCCATGTATGTGTTGCTATTGTAGTGGTGTTTCTTATGTGATGTGGATATTGTATAACTGTATATCTTCAAATATGTGTACATATGGATATCATGAGAATGGATACCCGTGAACTAATGTACACATGGATACCCATGTATACCAATGTACATGTGGCTAGCGAATATATGTACATATGGAGCAAAACAAGTGTACATCTTACTTGACGTACATAAATAAAAAATCTGAACATGCCATAGAATACAGAACATGTACAGCTTAACATCACAATCCAGTGATATTGGGATACCAATATATACTGTATATCAGTATACATAATGGATACTGTGAACTAATGTACACATGGATACTGTGAACTAATGTACACATGGATACCAATATATACCGTATATCAGTATACATAATGGATACTGTGAACTAATGTACACATGGATACTTTGAACTAATGTACACATGGATACCAATGTACATGTGGATAGCGAATATATTTACATATGAAACAAAACAAGTGTACATGTTACCTGACATACATAAATAAAAAATCTGAACAAGCCATGGAATACATAATGTACAACTTAACATCACAATCCACTGATATTGGGTAATCAAAGAAGACACAAATGGACACACATAACTAAGCTCGCCAAGGATCTACTTTCACCAAAGAATCTCTAAAAAATACATTTTTCCGGTGTTCCCTTATCACAATATCTCCCACAAAGTTCACCATACAATATTCAGCCTAATCAAACAAGTCAACGGCGAAAGCATCTCATAAATCACTAAAGTTTGGCGGAGACCTAAACCTTATAATAAACAACTGACAACAGTAGCGCCACCCCTCGTACCAAATCTTTGAGCTCCAAAATTTTTTCTTTGAATCGCTTACAAAGAGATGCAACTGTAAGAATCAAAACAATAACATCATAATTAAATCATCACCCTAAAGATAAGAACACAAAGAAACAAGAAAAGATCCCATTCAAGTGTAAGTGATTACATTTGTCACTTGCCAAACGAATTTGCACAAAAATCACAAAGATTGATTAACCAAGCAATTTGCATAAACACATAAAAGCTTTCCTTTCACATTGGACCAGGCGTAAAAACGTCATTGAAACAATCAAAACATAAGCAATATTACTTATATTGATCAGAAAACTTTTGAAACACCTCGTCAAAAAAGGTTGTTATCTTCGTTTCAATTCCTCCAGATTTACATCGACTAGCTCAAGCTACGGCTGGTACGTGTCTTGAGCCGAAGGTAGTGCTACACCGATTTCGTCGCCACAATCTTTTTGCTTTCATTCGTCTCTGGATCTAGGTTGGTTTCCAATCTTCTTCTCTCGATGGTTCTTGTGGGGGGATGAAGGTGAAGAAAAATTAGATTGAACTCATGGATTACAAATCACAAACCATATTTTCATTTTTTTTAAAAATCTAGCATTTGACAGATATGTAAGCAAGTTTGGTTTTTCGTTTTGTTTCAGATCAGTATATTCTGATCTAAAAACATCAACATTGAAAGAAAATAAAGTAAATAAAGATGTGGTTGGTAAAACATGAACGTGATGAAAGAGATAAATAAGAAAGAACAATTTTAGTTGTTTTTAAATGTGTGGCTGTAAATAAAAGAACGAAAGAATTTGACATTTTTTAATCCTACTTATCAATCAAAATTTTTACGTCAAAAAAGGAGTGTAGTTGTTTAGTTAGGGTTATTTGGTCATTTTACTCATACAAACTACCTCAAGAATACAAAGTGTCTTAATGTGTAATAAAAAAAATAAAACTGTCTTTGAGTGTAAATCACTCTTATACAAATACCACAAAAGGGTGTTATATGGGGGGCCCACTCAAAAATATCTAACCATCGCTCTTATCTAGTAGTCGTGGGCCATGCTCTATTTCATTCGGTCTCTTCCTATATTATTTACCATCATTTTGTTTCTTTTTCTTTTGGTGTGGATATTCGATTTTAGATGGAGAAGAAAAGCTTTTTAAAATAGTAAATTTAAGAAGTAAAAAAATTTAAAAGTCAAACAAATCGAAGGGATCTTAGACGACTTTTAGATAGAGGTATACGTCGTCTTACCAAAAATAAATTTCTTAAAACACAATTCGATTTTAGATGGAGAAAAAAAGCTTTTTAAAATAGTAGATTTAAGAAGTAAAAAATTTTAAAAGTCAAACAAATCGAAGGGATCTTAGACGACTTTTGGATAGGGGTATACGTCGTCTTAGCAAGAATAAATTTCTTAAAACACAATTAGTCCAAAACAGAAACTATTTCAAATATAAGTTTTACCGTATGCTTTAAAATCAAAGATCGTTTGATTGTGAGTTCCCCATGAATACATTTTAATATAGTTAGTATATATAAATGCTGTTTGTCAACCTAATAAAATAATTTTGTTGATCAAACTCGACGAACATATTTATGCAAAGTTAAAATCTCAAGAACCTAATCGAGCATTATGTATCATACAACATGTATGCACTACGCAATATGCATGAATCATGATTCTTAAGAATAAAATATTATAAAAAATACGTTTAGTTTCATTCAGTAGTTGAAATATGTTGTAACTGAAATTATTTTATCAAGCAAAAAATGTTCTAATCAGATATTTAGATATTCGAGACGTATACTTTACACAATAAATATACGTTTACTTCGAAAACAAAGAGAAAAAAAAAGCTTGGGTGGGTAGTGGCGTAGGTTAGCGTCATGGTTTTGTTCATTCGAACAAACCAGAAGTAGGTACTCTTACATTAATGATCTATTCCCTTTTGTGTTTTGTCCCTTTCTTCTTTTAAAGCCAAACCTAACTATTTTGTTGACAAAAAGAAAAAGGCTTTCTGATACAAAATAGTAATAAGAAAATAGTTGTAGATAAGTATGGCTGGATGCTTCATTCGAATAATCTTGTCATGTTCCAACCACAGTATTTTCCGCACATTGTATTGTATTTTTAATAGCTATAAAATAATATTATTTTAGAGATATTTTGGCATGTTTTGTATTTTATAACTTGTATGTACTTCTCCATCATATCGCAGTACAAAGTTTCCACTGTTGACAAAACAATGTGTGATGATTCAAACATATACCGTTTCAGTTTTGTAAAGCCATATCAATAGTAAATAGCTCATTTACATACCTTTTGGACCGACCATGATCTCATTCACGGTCTCTGTGTTGTTTCACCGTCATCGTTGCTTTTATAGTTTAGTCATATCATATCTTATCAACAGAAAAGAGTAAGTTTTATTTGTGAGGTTTGCAATCCACATCTTTTCCCTTACTGGATTAATGGATTTGTGAGTTTTAGTCTAGTTTCTTCGTTCTGGCCTAATTCTTAACTTAGTATTTATTTGTGGGTTTTAAATAGATGATGGGCTTGGGCTTAGGAGATATGGATATCAGTGTTTACAACACACTGTTGTTTTTGTTGTACAGAATAAACATGTGTTAGTTTGCGAACTCGACTTAAGTTATCGGTACAATGCTTGAGCTACAACTTAAAATAACGAGTCATGCGGAACCGGAGCTGGTTTGAAGCTTAGTTTGTTATCATGGGCTTGGGTGTTGGTTTCAACTTACAACAAGAAACAGAGCACGTGAGTACTTTATGCCCGTGTTCGTGTTGCGATTTTCTGTAATGAATCATAACTGCGAAGCCTCCAGATTGCGGAGTTCCATGAGATTTTTAAATTTTGAGTTAGTGAATTGAGGTGTTTTATTATGGCAAAGACATATGATCATCTAATCACACTGCTTGAGTTGAAATCGTGAAACCAATCCACGTAAAAAATATTTTACGATTAAAAGCAATTATAGTAACCAGCTACGGTTAAAGTCATAGTTTTCGCCTCTAGGACTAGTCATAGGCTAAAGCGATCCAGACTTATTGAAATTACATGTAAAGATTATCACGCTTTAACGAGTTTGTGTTCTTTTTCTTTTCCTTTTGATAACAAACGAGTATGTGTTCTTGGAGCTTCATATTCTTCCTACTAAGGACAAAATAAGTGGGCACCAACACAACATTATAGTGATCATACCATCTGTCACGCACAAATCCTTAAATTATAAAGTCATATATTCATATACACGAAATTAAAAAGTATTCTGTGATTTGACAACATATCAAAATATTAAGAAAATTAGAAAGTAAAGGGGAGAGACAGGAGAGGGACACTTTTATACCATGGCAGTCAGGAGCAACTCACATGCATGCTCTAACCATTTGTCCATTTTAAATAATTCAATTATTTGATTTTGTCTATAGTTAAATATCATATACCTTATCTAATCAACATATCCCTCTCTTTTTTCGCCAGCATAATGTTATTATTTGAGTGAATCATATACGTATATTTCACATATCTTTTCAAATAACTTTACAATAAGTAAACATATCTATTCAGGTTCTCACTACTTTTCTTCATTTTGAACGAATTTTTTAAACTACATAGGTTAATTGGACACTCATTGCTAGCTGGGTCTTTAAATCCGCCAAACATGATTTAAACTTTTCCAAAAGGTGCTTTAACAGAAAAAAAGAATAAAGCAGAAGCAGATACAGACAAATGAAGTCCACCTAATTAAACATATATAGATTCCTAACACACATACATAGTTTAATTAATTTACATCGTATATAAATAAGTATATAGCTCATACAAAAATATATATAATGCATGAAATAAGTAAGACTTAATTTCGTTTGTAAATGGTCCTGATACAAAACATGGTGAACTTTTGTTTTTAAATGTAAAATACATGGTGAACTTTGAGTTCAAATGATACCATTCATCGTTGATATAACTTACACCAAAAAATAAAAAAAATGCACCATAATCGAAATATTTAACATCAACTCATAATATCATAATTCATTAGGGGAAACATCAGATGTATATAAATATATCGCTTACAAGAAAATGTTTTTTTTTTTTTTTGTTTATTCGAGAATTGATATACATTTGGACAAACACGTGAGAACCAAAACGTTCGTTTAATGTATATAACTGAAGTGGAACTACAGTAGTGCTACAACGCCACGGAGCCGGAGCAAGGCGGAGGAAAGAAGGGGAAGGAGGAGTAAAACTCCGGCGGGAGGATGAGACGGTGGAGCAGGAGAAGAAACCGGCGGAGAAGCGAAGGGAGCAAAGGCCGGGTCAGGGTAGGAGGAGGCGTCACTAGTGTCAGGATCAGGAGGGCTTGGAGAAGAAGGGATTGTACCAGCGCCGGTGCCGGAAGGTAAAGCGTCACCGGGGGAAGGGAGGAGAGGAGCGATCTCCGGCGAAAGCTCTTGGAAGGGAGAAATGGTTGGAGTAGAAGGTAAAGAAGAAGAGAGAGAAGAAAGAGAGGAGAGTGAGATGAAGAGGATGATGATGAGAGGTTTATTGAGTAAAGAAGAAGCCATCTTACTCTTCATCATCTTTTCTTTTTGGTTTAAATGATGAAAAATCAAAGTGGAGTTTTCTTTTGTTGTTGGATCTGTCTCTCTCTCTGTATCTTGCTGATCGGAGTGCATTTTGAGTTGTAATGATGATGTCTCTATATAAAAGAAGCTTTGCTCTTTAAAAATATATAAATAGTTTTTTTTTTCTATAGGAAAAGAGCAAGATTTTGTAATTTCCTATGCAAAAACTTGAGCATATTTACATATATATTTTTATAATTTCCAATGAAGTACTTTACTATTTCTTTATCTGTTTCATACTAATTGTTCATGTATATAGAATTGAATTTACTATGATAGTCAATCTTTATATTCCCATATTATAGTGTGCAAAGAAAACATCCCCATAACATCTTCGAGAGGTTTACACTCACTTTCACACTATTAATTATATCATAAGAAAATTCAAGCTTTTAGCAAGAATATGTAAATTTTCACGTTACAAGAAAAAGAAAGAAAATGTAACTGATGAGAAAATTTGATTTTGCGGTTTCGAGGGGAAAAATATAGCTTTACTGATTTGGTTGAAAACGTGATTTTGATGGAGAATATAATTTTTTTTGTTTTAACAAAAATGTGATTTTGTGTGTTTGACAGATAAAATGAGTTTGTGGTTTTGGTGAAAAAAACATAATTTATCTGTTTCAAAGAAAAAAATGTGATTTTATGGTTTTGACGAGTTAACATGATTTTGCGATTTTGATAAAAATCCCCGATTTATGGTTTTGGAGAAAAATACTTCTGCGATTTTGGTGGAAAAATTGATTTTGTGGTTTTGATAGTATTGACAAGACAAATGATGTATAATTAATAAGATTTTTTTAATTTACTTAGCTATTTAGTTAGTTTTTAATTTTTTGGTTGGGCTGGTCACCAAAAGATTGAGACGAGAGAAAGATTGAGACGAGAGAAAATTTTTGGAGAAGTCAAAAGTGTGTCAATCGTAAAAATTGTCCTAGAATGTAATTAGTCGATATAAAAATGACCTAGAGTGTTAAATCTCTCTTTGAACAAACAATCTTCATCTGTGACATCTTTAAAATCAACAAATTTTGCATAATGATTCTGATCATTTTCATGGTGATTCTCTTCTATGTCCGCCATCATCTCTACTGGAAGATCTCTACCATCATCCATGATATATGTCACAACAAGCGATATGGTAGAGAAGGTACACTTTGTAAACTTCTTTTCGCCGGAGCTTAGTGAGGAATTTCTCTATTGTTTGGGTGTATTTTTGTTGATCAGTAAGCATATTGTGTAGTTTCTTATATCTACCAGGTTACAGATCTATATGATATTTATATTACGGTAAATATTATTTGATATGAAATGATAAAGAGAGCTTGAGTTTTTCTATTTGTTAAGTTTATGCTTGAAAACTGTCACAACTTATTGTATGAGTCAACTTGATGTGCAAACACATTTTGATGCTTACTATGTAAGATATACATGTGATTGTTTGGAATTTGTAATTTTAGCAAACATTGTTAGCTCGATCAAAACAAAGTTGTGTAGTCACTTAAGTAAATTCATATGCTTCTTCATATGATTCGATTTGATTTTTAAGGTCGATAATAATGCACTAAGTAATTAGTACTTAATCAAATCTATATAACACAATAAATTAGGCCTCAACATTTTAACCAAATCCAAAAATCTGAAGATGAACTGTCCCGGAAATATCCCAACCAAAACCAAACATAAAGAATTCACAAGTTGGGTCTAAATTCCTCCACCTGAAAGAACTGGAAACAAAAAGAATGACATAAATAGATATGGACCAAACAAAAGACCTGAATAGATCCGACTGAAAACCGGAATATCCATGACTAGGATTCCATGTGTTATATTTACTATATTTTAATTTATGATTTAGTTGTAATTTATTTTTGTTTGCACTCTTCTTTAATATTTGGTAACATTTTCCAATAATACGAAATTCTAATGTCAGATTTAAAGTGTAAAATATTTAATTTCAATTACTAATAGGTATATTTTTGGTTATTTTGTAAAATAAATATAACAGATTTCGGCTAAATTTTGATAAAAAGATTATGAAAGGTTGTTTCAACGGTGGACACTATTGTAATGGTGAGAAGAAGCCGTCAGCAATGAGGGATGAAGTGACGAAATTGTTTGTTCAGGGAAAGCAATTGCTTCCAAAGCCATTGCTTCAGTTGAAATCAGTCGACGAATCTTGTAAATCGATGGTGAAAAAGGGCAACGAGGATTCAGCGAAATATGTATAAAAGATGAGTTCTTTTGATTATTGGTGTGAGTGATTGGCATGCATTGCAGGTCGTTAACTTTTGGAAAGATTAAGTAAGGAAGTAAATTTTATCTCAGGATTAAATTCAAAAAAGTTTATTGATGTTTTTTGTTTTAATTGCACACATAAATAACCTAATGCATGCTGCTGCTACAAAATTCAGTATACTGCTAAAAAGG
Organism: Eruca vesicaria subsp. sativa; assembly: GCA_932364175.1. Taxonomy (NCBI): domain Eukaryota; kingdom Viridiplantae; phylum Streptophyta; class Magnoliopsida; order Brassicales; family Brassicaceae; genus Eruca; species Eruca vesicaria. Next base: position 177,622 of record CAKOAT010975154.1, on the reverse strand, counting down.
AAGTCTCCTATTCATGTGACAATACTACAAGGAAAAACCGATCGTACGTACTTAATGATGGTCTAAGATCTCTAATGTTAATGATAATAACATGTATATTAAAGATTGGTCTTGGGTAAGTTGTTTAAAAGATTTATTGGTTTTTTGTTTATGAAGTAAGAGTGGAGATAGAATGAGGTAGTATTGACATATGCTGCCGCAAATGAAAGGTAAATAGAGACTTGACCATTACATCTTTGTTTCTTACAAGTTGATAACATGTCTATTAAACGTTAGTCTTGGCTTTGTTTATGAAGTAAAAGCGTAGAAAAGGAGGTAGAATCGACACATGGTCCTGTGAATGAAAGGTAACTAGAAACTTGGCTAGTTACATAAAAACAATTTAAGAGAAAGAGGAATTCTGGGTTGACTAATTTTATTCAGTCTAAGGTAGATTTTTTTCAATTTGTCAGATTTTTTTCTTTAATTACTTTGTCCGATTACTTTTCAATTATAGGTAGTTATTTTACAATGGTATTTCTATAATTTTTTTTTTGTAGAGATTCACATTACAAACTTTCATATTAGTTGAGATTCAAATATATTTTTAAGATAAACGACATATCTAAACATTTTTTTCTCAACTAATTTGATAAAAGAAGAGAAGTTAAAAAAGTTACCTTAATTCATTAATAATCAAGAACCAAAAGAACTTATTCATTAGTGATCAGTAATTAAGAACCAAACATACATGTATATAATAAGAAATCATTGTGATAGTTTGATAGGGAACTAAAGACTAATAGACACTTGAAGATTACACCTTTGTTTCTTACAAGTTGATAACATGTTTATTAAACGTTGGTCTTGGCTTTGTTTATGAAGTAGATGTGTAGAAAAAGAGGTAGAATCCACACATGCCCTGTGAATGAAAGGTAACTAGAAACTTGGCTAGTTACAGAACAACAAGTTAAGAGAAAGAGGAATTCTGGTTTGACTAATTTTATTCAGTCTAAGCTAGAATTCATTTTTTCATATTTTTTTTTCTTTAATTACCTTGTACGATTACTTTTCAAATTATAGGTATTTATTTTACAATGGTATTTCTAAAATATTTTTTGAAGAGATACATCATTTTTTGAAGAGATACATCATTACAAACTTTAATATTAGTTGAGATTTTAAATATATTTTTAAGATAAAAGACATATCTTAACATTTTTTTCTCAACTTATTTCAATAATTACATGGTTGACAAAACATAACCTTTCAGTTTATGAACAATAGTTGTATTGTAGGGAGTAAAGTTTAGCGATATAAGTGTGATTCGTTCCTTTAAATCCTTTAATAGTTAAAGGATCTCTTGGTCTAATTAATCTTTCGATCAAAATATATTTTAAAAGGATTTAGTCATTTACCCTTCAATGGAAATTCAAGGAAAATTATAAATTCTCATAATGAAACATATTTTTTTGAAAGGTATAACTATTTACCGTTCAATATGTATAAGAAAAGATCCATGAATAAAGCTAGAAAAGTTTATTTGTAATTATAACTAAATCTTCAGTTTTTTGTTTGGTATAGAAAAAATTAAGTAAAACAGATATTAAAATAGAACGATGGTACTAGCTTTGTTTATGAAGTAAAACTGTAGAAAAAAATGTAACAAATTTTCTCCCACAACCACTGATAGATAAGTTGCGGAACGACAATTGAGAGAAAGAAGAATTTTAGTATGACTAATTTATTCAGCCTATGTTAATCTTTTTCGATAAAAAGTCAATTTATGCACAATAACTGCATAGTAGTGGGTCAACTTTAGTGATAAAAGTGTGATTCGTTCCATTAACCCTTTTAATAGTTAAGGTCTCTTGGTTTGATTAATCTTTCAATCAAAACATTTATTTCTTAAAAAGATTTAATAATTTACTTTTCAAAGAAAAAGTCAAAGAAAATTATAGATTTTTGTAATTTGCATCCAAATACTCTAATTAATTGATTTGGCTTCTGAAATTTCGAAACTTAATTTTTTGAATTGGGTGACTGTTTACAATTCAAGAAGTATAACAAGAAGATCTATGGACGAATGACTCAAAAGTTTCTTTCTAATCGTAACTAAGATAATGATTGTTTGCATGGTGTTTTAGATTTTAATTTTGGTTTTTGCCTTTTAGCTTTTATATTTTTTTGGAAAACACGAATGGTAATTTAAAATTCTTGTTTCTGGTTTTTGATTTTAGTTTTTTTTTAAAAAAAATTTTAAGACTTTTTCTTTATAAATTTGATTATGATTTATCTATTTTAATTTGTATATTACTTTAACATTTTTACTTTTTTTGTTTTTTTTGATAAAAGAAGCCTAAAATTACAAAAATATATATATCACAAATCTTAATAAATAATATCAATATATTAAAATATGTAAATCTTATAACTATGTAAAGTTTATAAACATTTTTTTTTGCTTTTAAATATACGTGTTTATCTAACTGTTTGAAATTACTAAACTAATTGATTATTTTAATATATTTCATCTAATTTATAAGGGTAATTAAGAAAATATCCTATTCATAATTTTGTATTTGTAAAATACATATTTATTTAAAATACCTTTATTATATGTGATCAGGTATTTATATAATGATTTATTTGAAATTACATTTTTTGATGAATGAATTTAAATTCAAAATATTCTTATTATTTATGTTGATAATAAATATATATATATATATATATATATATATATATTTGAGATAAATATATAATTTATTTCAATGTTATGAAATAAGAAATCTATATGAATTTTATAAAATATTAGAGTTTATCACTAAAAATAATTATTTTTGTAAACTATATAGCAAAAGAGTTATATAAAATTCTACTAATACTCAAAAATATAATTAACTAATTTTGCTATAAAAAGTATTGATTAAAACATTATTGAACTATTTTTTACATAAACAAAGTCCAATAGCTTTGTAGGAAGTTTTTGTTTTTACTCTTGTGTCTTTTTGTTTGTTTTTTAGAATAGGTGAGTTGATTTTTCGTATGTAAAATAATTAATTTGTTAAAAGAAAATAAAAGTAGTCGTAGGGCAGCATGGATAGTTAGAAATGATGAAGGACAGGTTCTCCATCATAGCAGAAGAGCCTTTCCCGTTTCTTCTTCGGTTTTGGAGGCCAGCATGCAAGTGTTGTTGTGGGCTTTCGAAAGTATGCGGAGTCTCAGGCATCTTAAGGTGATTTTCATCTCTACCTTTTGTGATCTTTCTGAAGCTGAAGCAGTAATGAATCCATCTCGCTGGCCAGCTCTTCAATTTGAAGCTTCTGAACTAAGAAAGGAGTTGCAGGCTTTTGTGGCTTGAGAAATAAGTTTTTTTTTTTTTTTTTTGGGAAATAAAGTTTGAACCTGTGGAATCTGTTAGATGTGCCTCTTTCATTGCACAGAGCGTTGTTAACCTTGGGTTAACACAATCATATGTTACAGTGGGGTATTTTTTTGTTTGATCTCCTGGAGGGAAGAGATTGGTGGTCGCTAAAGTGCTCTAGGTAGTTATCAGGGACTGATGGTCTTATTTTTTGGCGGATCGATTGTATATTTTGATCTGTACGTTTAAAGATGTATGTCTTTATCATATATATTAATTTCAATTTGGGAAAAAAAAGTAGTCGTATAGGTAGGAGAAGCCCATAAAATATGGATTTTGGTTTCTATGTGTCAACTAGTGAGAGAGTTGAAAACTAGTTTCCGTAAGAAATAAGAAATCTGTATTAACTAAAGCTTGTTGGATGAAAAGTATATTTTAGAATAACAAAAACCAAGTCTAAAAACTGCAAACTATCGACCTCTATTTTTTTGTCAACGACTATCGACCTCTATAATCTTCAATATTTTTTTGTTTGCTATAAGATTGAAACAAAATAGCCAATAAACTAGAACTTTAGTTTACCAAAGACATTGACATATTATATTGTTTTACCTCCGTAGATATTTTCAGAAACATAGTCTAAAACTAAACAAAGCTTTAGTATCTAATAACAAAAGATGCCGATTGACGGTGATTCATAAAAGGGTCGACATTTACATGAAACAGTAAAAGTCACTCATAAGTTCATAACCTGATAACCATACCTTACCTACAAAATAACCATCAACTTTAGGCTGAAATAAAACTCATCTCGAACATCCAACGATTCTAACCAAAGTTAGTGTACGTACCAAAACTGTAATTGAGAGAAAATACGATATACATTGAAAGATAAGGGGCTTCAACGTCACAATGCTTTTGAGTTTGTTTATCTCGTACATATGCAGAAAACTTGAGCTAAACAAATAGACATGACGAAATTGCAGAGATACTTGCATAAAAAAAACAATAAAAAGACTTTCAAACTCAACGATGAGGCAACCTCTGCAGCTCCACAGCAACGAGAGAGGCGACGCTACTAAGACTAGCGACGTCTGAGTTCTTGATCTCAGAGACTATGGCGTTGATCTTATTGACATCGTGTCCTGATATCGACAGAATCATTGCCTGTGATAGATACTGCTTGCACGCATAACCCAAACAATGCAAGATTCTCTTCAGAACCAACACTTGCATCTCTGTGCTCTTCCTCCTTCGCCACGAGTCCAGAATCGGTGTGATCTTAGGAAGGTTAGTTAAAAACCCCGTCGTAGCTTCCCTCGAAGCAGCTTTAAGCAGTAACACGACGCATTCAGAGGCAATATCTGATACTGCGATGCTCGTGTCATCTAATCCCGCGAGGTGCAAGAACAAGCCAATGTTGCTACCGAAATCTGCAATGTCTCTTATACACTCTTGCGGATCCACCTCGAATGTGAAAGATGCTTCTGATAAAAGGGTTGGCTCTTTCGTGTAGTTGGAGCTGAGACCTTTCTTGTTCCCAAGTGACCTTAGCAGAAAAGCTCTGCAGAGACTTAAAGTAGGTTCAAGGAAATCTTCCATGTCTTTGGCATTCACGAACTCTAACAGATTCCCGATTCTCCTCACCACTTTGAGCTGTGAAAGTAGTTTAGTTTCCATCTCTGGAGCTGAGGCCAAGGCAAGACATAGCTTGACGTTGTTCACGTTTGCGCTTGACAAGTCTCCGAGAAGAAACTCGAAGCACTGTGAAACTGTGTTCTGATGCAGTATGTTGGAGATTTTGATGTAATCAAACTCAACGAGCATGATGAGGAGCTTCTGTGCGTAAGCTGGGATTGGATCTTCGTCTTGGATTAGTGCAGGGTAGAGTGGGAGGAAATGGGTGTTAGATACTGATTTCAAATCCTCAGATGTTTGTTGCTCGATGTCCGTGCACTCGGTTAAGAGAATTGTCATTGAATCGAACCAGATCTTCAGACAGAGAAACCGAGCATCTCCGTCTTTGTTCCCATTATAGATTGCAGCCAGAGAGGGGAGAATCTCACGGATAATAATCTCAGCGTTTTGTTTAACCAGAGGAGCATCTTCTGCTATGCATTCTAGAACTTGAAGAAGAGTTATACGGAAGTCATCTCTTCCCTGCAAATTGGCAACAAGTCAAGGTTCACTGTGTCATACACCATGATAAAGACAAGAGAGTAAACGGAGAAGATTATTAAATCATCTCATATATCTATAGTGAAAACAGATAAGAAGTAATTTAATACTAGTTGTATGAAATTCTTAATACTGTCCTATACGCAATACTAACCATATTACAGCAGAGTAACTATGATTTCTGATAAAATATGCCTTGTCATGGCTGGTTGGGGTAAAGATTTTAAACGTTGACGAACAACTAATTAAAACACCCCTAGTGCAAAATGAGAAAACACAGAGCATTTCATTTTAAGTAAGAGAGTAACATAAAAGGAGGATCACAAAGTTGTAACTACTGACCTGAAATGAAGCTTCCACAAGTTTTGTAAGATTTGCCAACTGGCGTAGAATTTGTTGGGTTACTAATTTGTTCTTAAACGAAGAGCTTCCAAGAAGATGAAGAACCACAGGGAACAAGTGTGCATTAGTCTTATGAGCAGCTCGATTGTTGAGGGTAGAGCCAGGTCCATGGCGTCTTCCTGTCATTAGTTGCTGGATATCACTGGTTATCGTGTCCAGCAAACCCGGTATTATGGAGGCGATCACATTCACGAACGCCTCAAGACATTGTTGCACATAACTGTCTTTCTCTTTAGCTAATCTGTCCACCACAGGAAGAAATCTTGTATTGCAGAAGAAATTTGTTAGCCATCGCCTACTGTTTTTGCAGAGAAGTGCAACGAAGAGAACAGCTTTTCCCCTCAGAACTTCGGTTCCTTGTTCTATGACGGAAACCAAACTAGGGAAAAGATTTTTCTCCTCTGCCAATGTCACAAGATGCCTTCCAAAGCTTGGGAATGTGTGACTTCCAATCATAGCCATATTCAGAAGATTTAAGCAGATTTGCTGCTCTCGTGCACTGCCTTTGACAAAAGAAGAAGCTATTTCCTTCAGTGAAAGCTTTTCTACAACCGTCTGAATGCAAGGAGGGTTAAAACGAGCAAGACGGACCAAACATGATCCAGCAGTCTGCCTCATGCTCTCCTGTTTCCCTACTGCCCTGTAAATATAGCAGAGGTTGCTTATCAAATCTTGGCTAGAGAAACGTGTGGCCCAATAAGCTCCTTGGCTGCAGATGTTTTCTATTGTCCTTAAGGCGTAGAGCTGTGTCAGGTCATCCTCTCCTTTGCGTAAGATAGATGTTACAAGAGAGATCAGGGCATTTGAAACCTAGCCCAAAGAAGAAAAAGAATATGTTTAAACAGGACAGATAGTGCATCCACTCATTCAGATTACGGAATGTAGTTTGGTTCACGAGCATTAAAAGCAATAACGCAAATAATCTACAAGTTTCAAAGTAGGTCTTGGAGTACTAACCTGCCAACCCGATGCAGACCGGATTTCTTTGGATGGGGATTCTGTTGGTTTAAAATCCTTATGCTCATTTTGAGTCGAGATGTAAAATAGCAATTCACCTAGAGCTGCCATAGAGAACCTTCTCACTTTTTCATGCTTGTCTCTGAGGCCATTGGTAAGAGAGTCCAAAATACCAGAGTTTGCCAGGTCATCTCCAATAGAAGTAGAATGCCGAATTAACAAACCAATTAGTGAAGCAATTTGTACACGAAACGCCGGGGTCTTGGATAATCGCAGAACTTTAACAAGCACAAGCATTATTGGACCGTTGGTCAAGATGTTGACTGCGTCAGCATTGCTACACAGTGTCTCGAGGTATCTGATCAAATTCTGTTTCTCTGAAATGCCAGCACTACTCCCACTTAGAACCGTTATGATCTTATTGTTAAGCGGTTCTAGTTCTTGCTTTCCCATCTTACCAAAATCAGAAGGCGGTGGTGCTTCGAATGAGAGAGAAGGCACAGCTTCTTTGTCAGATTTTTTGCTGGGCATGACAGGTCTAACAGAAAGATCAGATATATGCCAAAGGACGTCACTGAGGCTATTAGGTGTTTTAGACGAGTCGTGATTAACAACAGTAAACCCGGAAACTTCTCGTCCTCTGTGAGTTTTAACTAGAGGACTGGCACTAGGTAGCGCAGCTGACACTTCAGTCGGTTCTGACTGCTCGTCATGGCAATCTTTGGCTTCATTCGAAGGTGGTGTTTCATTTGCAGACGAGTTCTCATCAGGGACACTATTGCTCCTAACTTCTTGTCTTCTGTGACTCTCGTTGTGACTCAGAACTCTTTCATCTTGTGCACAAGAGGTGTTCTCATTTCCTTCTGATTCATCTGGTCCATCTTCATCATTGTCTTCGTCGAAATCAAGTTCCATATCAGTGTTCTCGATCTTCACTTCAGCACAGTTCTCGTTGCTATTAGGTAATGGTCTCCTGTAGTTTTCCTTCTCATTTTCCTTTTGGAGATTTGCCTTTGCGATCCTTGACAATCTTAGAATGTTCACCTGCCTGTTAGGACCCGGACGACCTCCATGCTTTTCCTCAGTTGCTTTACTAGGAAACTTCGCTTGAGCTTTAGAACCACCAGGGGTACCCTTTTGTGGCGTCTCATGACCCCTTGGACCTTGAGTAGTGTTCTCATTGTGCTTTGAACCCCCTTTTGGATCTTTCTCCCGATACTTCGGAGGAGTCTTGTTTGGCCTGTCTCCGTTATGCTCGGAAAGACATGGCTTTGGGTGTATGCCAATCATCTTATCAAAAGTAGGCTGAGGAGGCAACTGGACTAAATTTATCTTACTCTTCCAAAAAGCATGACCACAGAGATCTGCCCATTGTATTCGTTGAGCTGGGTCTTTGATAAGAAGAGACTCAATGAGATTGACGAATGAACGGCTTGCATTTCCAGGCAGTGGAGGAGTTGGATCTGAATGAATGGATTTCACAAGCTGGGTGAACTCTCTCGCCACAAAAGGAGGTCTCCCTGTGTAACACTCATATAACACACAGCCAAGTGCCCATAGATCAGAAGCAAAAGAATGGACCCCTCCATCTTCATATAGTTCTGGAGCCATATAATACGGAGTTCCACGTTTTCCCTGAGGCAAGTTATCACAGGAGATCAGTATTTACGGCATACAGCTTCCAATGTAATTTGAGATCATAAATTTTCGTAAAGCTAATATATAGAAATCAGACAAAACTGTTTACCGTGGAAGGAGATTTGGAAATATCGTCTAGTTTCCTTGCCAGCCCAAAATCGCACAGCTGCAACACGGAGGAAAATGAGATCATTTAAACCAAATAATCTCCACGCCTGCTTAGAATATGATTACCTTAATATGCCCATTTTCATCAAGTAAGATGTTTGATGGCTTCAGATCACAATATGTAATTCCTTTCGAATGCAAATACCTAGAAAATACCGGAAAAAATGTCCATAAGAGAAAACGTTTTAGACATGACTCTAGAGGAAGTGTCAAACAGGTAACTAAAAGAGCTTACAGAAGGGCTATGACAAGATCATATGCAAGACCATAGACTGAATCTTCCGGCAGCTTACAGTCCTGCAGAACAAGTGACTTTGAGAAAAACTGTGACCTTACCATCAATAAGAGAGTTGAACTACACGTAATACCTGTTGCAATAACGTCCTGAGATCACCCCCAACGCAATATTCCAGAACTAACCACATGTGAGCAGAAGTTTCGTACCTGAGTACCACCAGAAGCCGAAAAATTAGAATTAAACGTAACATAGAGAGCCAGATAATTGTTTCGTTATTAGCTAGTAAGTTGTTACCAAGCGTAGAACTTGAGTACGTTTGGATGATTTAGCGAGTGAAGGATCCTGACCTGAAAAGAAGTTTCGTAAGTCACCAAACTTGTCAATATCCAAATCACTTCAAGCGTGAAAAATCAATTCCAGCCTTTAGACTCACAAACATCATCCATAAATAGCAACTTAAGATCCCTAACTAACGAATCTAGAGTGAATCCATCAATACTCAGAGATCATCTCATTAAAATCAAGCATCCAAGCATGAAATCACTAATTCAACTAAAAGGAGGCAGATCTGATGACTACCTCCTGAAGAACCTTGCTCTTCCGCGACTTTTCGACACTCTTGCAGGCAAAATACTCGATCGTCTTCTTCTTCCTTCCTTTGTACACAGTCTGCAAATAGTAACAAATCGATTTGATCAAAAGAAAACACTCCAGAAAAGATTATCGGGGAACGGTAAAGCAGATTAGAAATTACCGAGCATTTGCCATGACCAATAGCTTCGTATATGTGGTACTGGTTCATCGTCGGAGCTTCAAATCTCCTGAGATCCGATTCGGAATCTTCTCAGCTCTAAGGAGAGGATTAATGGCCGTTGTTGAATCGATCTGAGAAGAGAGAGAAACAGAGGGGGGAAAATGGTAGTGAGAGAAAAATGGAAGTTTTCAAAATTCAAACCCTAGTAAGAAGTGGACGACATATAATTTAGGATTATAATTTTGAAAAATATAAAAAGGAATCTTACCGGATCATCTTCTTGTTTTCTAAAGGACGAGCTATGCATGTTCAAATTCAAAACAATTGACTGGGCTTAATGGGCCCATAATTATCGTTAGCCCATTTATCCTGAGATGTTTTCCCGCCAAAAATGAATTTGGGAATAAAACTTTCACCGCCGTGAAAAGTGACGAGTGGTAAAAAAAATAGAGCGGCAAAACGGTAAAAGAGTGGCAACGACAACAGAACCTTCAGCCGCCGGGCTCTTAAGCAGAGTAAGCTCCGTAATCGCGTTTCTGATCTTCTTACTTATCCGGCGAAACTCACCGCCGATATTTTCGATTTACTCTCTATTGTTGTGTAACCTTTGAAATTTTGATGTCTTTACATATATATTTTGATGTCTTCTTTTCGATTAACTCTTGAAATTCTCTTAATTAAATGGCTGATCTGGAGAATAGAGAAGAGAAGCTTGATATCATAGTGGGAGATTTAACAGACCCCGTAGAAGGTGGGCCTTTGTAGTATTTGTTTTTTTTTTTTAATTAGTACAAACTACAAAGAAAACTACACAATGTAATATTTGACCATATTTTGCGGCTATTATAATTTTTAGTAACAATATGTGGATTATATTGGGTTTGAAATAACATGGTAATCTATTAATTACATACATGATACATGATAAACTAAAATATTTTTTTTTTTTTTAAATATAATATTATTCTTTACAATATACAAAATTCATAAATAACTGATTTGGTTTAGTTGCTGAAATCATTTGACAATTTATTGTATCAAAAATGGATAATGGCTTACCGGTTAATAATTACCATAACATACATAAATCTTGATAAATATAAGGTTCATAGTTTTTTATAATATTATGTCGTGTTCATAATGGCAGGTTAGATGATGAGTTAATGGGAAATAAAAAGATATGTGATACATGATAAAATGATTTCAAGTATATTAGGTTGTATTGTGTATGTTTATATTTTTAAAATTCGTTTTTATTAATTTACATATTTTTGTTTAGGATTCCTGAAAATTAAAATTACAATTTAACACTTTTAACTTCTTCTTTCTACTTTTAAACAATTTTTAAAATTAATATCTTCAAATTTTGTTTTTATTATCTTAGTATATTTATATTAAAATTAATCACCAGCTTAAGAATAAAAGAGCATAAATAATATTTGAAATAATTTTTCTACAATTTGTTTTTGTTTAGGATTTGAAAAAGGAAAACTACTATTAAAGTTTCTTTTATAATTTTCTTATGTTCAAGATTTTAGAAAAATATAACTACTATAAAATACTAGTTTTCATTATCTTAGTATCAACAAAACTATTTATAAAAATCACTTTCATTATTTTAGTATATAAATTTTGTTAATCGTGATTTATTTTAATATATATAAAAAGTTTAAAAGGAAAATTACTATCAAATAATATATTTTTTAGGATTTTAGAAAAAAAATTGTAATAAATAAATTATTTTACAAATATTTTTTCCTAGGGTTTGTAGAATAGAAATCTATAATTAAACACCCTTTACTTTTTTAAAAAATTTTAACAACATTTAAAGTTAATGTTTTTAAATTTTTTTTTTATTATTTTAAATATTTTTTTGCGGATTTGTATAAAGAAAAACTACAATTCAAAACTTATAAGTTCTTTCTTTTTACTTTAATTATTTTTTAAAAATTAATATCTTAAAAATTCATTTATTATCTTAAGATATATATAAAAAATCATCATTAACATAAAAATATTTGAAAGAATTATTCTACAAATAACTTTTGTTAAGGATTTTAAAAAAAGTATTAAACACTCTTTAATAATTCTCATATGTTCACGATTTTAGAAACATACAATTACTACAAAATAAATTTTTTCAAATACTTTTTATTTGGAAATTTAGGAAAAGGAAAATTAGTATCAAATATCTTTATTTGTTTGTAATTGTTTAAAAGAAAATGGTTTAGAAAGTTGCTATTAAAAATTTTAAAACATTATTTTTATCTGTAAAATCATTTTTATTTTCTTCGTATATATATTTTGTTTATATGATATATTTTTACATATATAAAATTATAATATGAAACTTACTATCAAATAATATTTGTTTAGAATTTTAGAAAAGGAAAATTGATAATAATATATTTTACGAATAGTTTGTTGTTTTGGATTTGTAAAAAAGAAAAATACAATTAAACACTCTTTATTTTTTTAACTTTTAAAAAATATTTAAAATTCTTATTTTCAAAATCAGTTTTCTTTTTATTTTAAATCTTTTTGTTTAGGATTTGTAAAAAGGAAAACTACAATTAAAAACTCTTAGCTTCTTTCTTTTAATTTTAAACAATTTTTAAAATTAATGTTGTCGAAATTATTTTTTATTATCTTAGTATATATATTTTTAATCATGAGAATTTTAATACATGCCACAATATTAAATGGAAAATCATTATTACAGAATATTTTAATTATTTTTTAACAAAATTCGTTTTTGTTATTATATATATATATTAATTATAAAATAGTTCAATACATGTCACAATCATAAATATATAATTGGCATGTGTCACAATCTTATCTCTATAATATTATTTGAGAAGTCAGTTTCCTACGTGTCGCGCTCACGTTAACTCTCGCGATGGTTGATTACATAGATACCCTTAATGAATTGTTAGATTTTTTAAAGATTATTATTAATTTTTTTATTTATTTTTTTTTACATTTTTCCAAATAACATATATAATAAAAAGGAAATATTTCTAAAATTTTAAAACAAATTTAAAAGCGAAAATATATGTATATAATGTGACTTTATTAAAAAAGAAAGTTCACAAAATAGTAATACCCCCATTAATATATATTTTTAAATAACATAAAATATATTTTTAAAATAATAAAAATATATATGTTCATGAATATTCAAAAATTTATCAGCTACACTTTATTTTCTAATAGATTTTGGAAATTAACATATAATTTGATAAATATTAGGAAAATACATGTATATTTAAGCGATAAATAAAACTAATTGGATTTGATTGAACTAAAATAAAAAGTAATTATAATTCAATTTTAATTTACAAATATATTTAACTCAATATACTCGCAAATGAATGACTCGACTAATCTAATTTATATATAAATTAAACATCTAACTACAATAAGAGTATATAATTTTATAATAATAATAATCTATTTAATTTTATACACATAAGTTAGAGGTTGACTCAAAGCATATTAAAAAAAAAAAAAAAATTAACCAATTACAATTTAATTCTTTTGTAAAATTTATATATATGCATGAGACTTCAAAATATTATCATTATATTCATTTATGTAATTTTGAATCAAACACTTCAGCTTATTATTTATTTCATTTTAAGCACAATATATATTAAGTTATACATAATTTGAATATGATATATTTATATATCTAAGAATATATTTACATATCTAAAACAATAACCAACCAAAATGAAAATAAGAAAATTAATCAAAGTTTTATTATATTTAGAATAAAAAATATTATAGCTGAATTCGAAAATAGCGATTATCCAATATATCAAATTGATAACCAAACCGACTATTAATCCAAAAAAATAATCGACACTAATATATCCAATATAATCAGAATAATATACTATATATTAATATAAATTATACATATAAATTTATTCAAAACTAAAACTAAACATCAATCAATTATTATAAAATTTTTCTTTTATGAATATTTATACTCGTGCATGAGCACGGGAAAATCACCTAGTTAATTAGTAACTTCGAAGAACCACACTTTATATAATAAGATATGAATTAAAATATGGAATATAGGATTTAAAAAAAAAGGAAAAATGACTTGCAAATAACTCCTATATATATATTTAGGATTTCAAAAAGGAAAAACTACTATATATATATATTAATTATAAAATAGTTCAACACATGGCACAATCATAAATATATAATTGATATGTGTCACAATCTTGTTAATTGCTAACTTTGAAGAACCACAATTTATATAATAAGATAGGAATTAAAATATGGAATTTAGAATTTAAAAAAAGGAAAAAGACTTGCAAATAAATATTTACAATTATCTTTTATTTGGGATTTCAAAAATGAAAAACTACTATTAAATATTTTTAATTAATTAATTAATTTTATATTTATGACAATTGTTTTGACACATGTCATAATCTCACGATTTTTCTTGCCACATGTCACGATCATATTTGTAAGTGTTTAAGAATCGATGATCTTTCCATTAATCAAAGGAGTATATTTATACAAGGTTTGATAGTTATCGGTATCTACCGTATCTAAACTATACACAAGAATATACTTATCCATTGGTTAGGATATTCTGATATCCTAACTAACACGCCCCCGCAGTCGGAGCGGAGGTTCTCGAACGCTCAGGCTGGAGCGAAACTCGGTGAATAATGGAGAAGGGAGCCCTTTAGTGAAGATGTCAGCATATTGCAGATGAGTAGGAACATGGAGCACGCGTATATGTCCCAACGAAACTCGTTCTCGTACAAAATGGATGTCAATCTCAATGTGCTTTGTCCGTTGATGGTGTACTGGATTGGAAGAGAGATAGACAGCTGAGATATTATCGCAATAGACAATGGTGGCCTTGGATAGAGGACAGCCGAGTTCCAAGAACAAGTTACGAAGCCAAGTTGTCTCAGCCACTGCGTTGGCCACGCCTCGATACTCTGCCTCTGCACTGGATCGAGAAACTGTATTTTGACGCTTAGAAGACCACGATATGAGACTGTCACCAAGAAAGACACAGTAACCTGAAGTGGATCTGCGTGTGGTAGGGCAACCGGCCCAGTCGGCGTCGGAGTATGCAACTAGATCAGTGGTGGAGGACCTGGTAATCTGCAGACCGTGCTTAATAGTGCCTTTGACATACCGGAGAACGCGTTTGAGAGCATGAAAATGTGGTTCCCGTGGGTCATGCATGAAGAGACAAACTTGTTGTACAGCATAGGCTATGTCTGGCCTCGTGAGCGTCAAGTACTGGAGTGCACCTGCCAAGCTACGATAGAGAGACGGATCAGCAACCGGGGGTCCATCATCATCGGCTAACTTGGACTTGGTATCGACTGGTGTGAGGCAAGGATTGCAATTCGTCATGTTTGCTCGGTGGAGGATATCAGCAACATAGTTTTGTTGATTGAGGAAGAGGCCAGTGTCATTGTAAGTGACTGAGATTCCAAGAAAATGGTGAAGTCGTCCCAGGTCCGAGATGTCAAACGCGAAAGAGAGCGCTGAGATGAAGGAGTCGACGAGAGCCGGTGTGGAGCCAGTAAGAATAATGTCGTCGACGTAAAGGAGCATGTACGCCAATTGATTCCCGTTGTTGAACACGAATAGGGACGAGTCGGAGCGACTTTGACGGAAGCCAATCTTCTTCACGGTTGTGGCGAAATGGGTGTACCAAGTGCGTGGTGCATGTTTCAAACCATACAAAGAACGTTTAAGTAAGCAAACATGATTAGGTTTGGATTTGTCGGCATATCCAGGTGGTTGGTGCATGTAGACTGTTTCGGCAAGGTCTCCATGAAGGAAAGCATTCTTGACGTCAAGTTGTCGCAAGGGCCAATCACGTGCTACTGCAAGGTGGAGAACTGCCCGTATCGAGGCAGGCTTTACCACCGGACTGAAAGTCTCATCGCAATCGATGCCGGGGCGTTGTGCTTTACCATTCACGACTAGTCTCGACTTGTATCTCTTGAGTGTTCCATCTGCATTAAACTTGTGACGAAATAACCACATAGAACGAAGAATGTTAGTTCCTGGTGGGGGCCGTGGTACAAGTACCCACGTACCGCGTTTAACATGAGCATCGTGTTCCTCTTTCATGGAACCGTGCCAGTGAGGATCTTTTGCAGCCTGCACATGAGAGAAAGGAAGAGGAGAGATAGTGTCTGTATGAAGGCAAAGAGGTACACGGGGTTTTGTGATCCCCGTTTTACTCCGAGTGACCATCGGATGAGTATTATGAGTATTCGGTGGCGAAGGAGTAGGAATGCCAGCCGTGTGAGGTGTAAGAGGCATTGGCGGAATGATTGGTGGTGGTGGAAGAGATGGCGGATCAGATGGAGAGATTGGAAAGCTCGGCGAAGAGGGTAATGCCGAGAAAGGGAAAATGTCCTCGACAAAGGTCACGTGGCGTGAGATGATGATTTTGCGAGTGGTAATGTCTAGGCACCGATAACCTCTGTGATTGGATGGGTAACCTAGAAACACGCACGCCACTGAGCGAGGAGCTAGTTTATGAGGAGAAGTAGAGATAGTGTTTGGATAGCAAAGACAACCAAAAACACGTAAATGAGAATAAGATGCAGGTGTTTTAAATAAAAGAGAATGAGCAATAAGATTATTGATGGATGAAGAAGGAAGAAGGTTAAGAGTGTGTACTGCCGTATGAAGAGATTCAACCCAATATGTGACAGGCATGTTCGCTTGAATGAGAAGTGAGGGAGAAAGAAAAGGAAGGAGAAGGGGTGAAGAAGATATCGCAAGAGGCTTAGGATCGAAGAAGAGCTTCTGATACCATGTAAGTGTTTAAGAATCGATGATCTTTCCATTAATCAGAGGAGTATATTTATACAAGGTTTGATAATTATCGGTATCTACCGTATCTAAACTATACACAAGAATATACTTATCCATTGGTTAGGATATTCTGATATCCTAACTAACAATATTAATTAATAACTTTGAAGAACCTAGCTTTATATAATAAGATAGATGCTAATAACTAATTGAAATTACCAAATATCTAATAAATTAATATATATATATAAATGAAATAAATCAAGTTATAGCAAATATTGTATACGGGTTTGAATTATATCTTCGGCTATAATAAACACAAAAGAAAACATATGTAACGTAAATGGTGAATATGATCTAGATGTTTTTTTATTTGTTAAATGTTTGTATGACGAAAGATGGACAAAATATGAAATAGTAAAAAAAAAAATTATGTTGCAGTTAATGATCTGAGACGATAACCTGTTGATCTAAGGGTCTGATTGGTTACAATGCAGCAATTGCGGTTGCGATTGCAGGCATTTGCAGATGTGGGAGATTGCGATTTTAAGCATTAGTAAGAGATTTATATGAATTGTTCAACGGTTAAAAATTGTTGCGTTTGCGGGATACTTATGACTGGTTTGTTATCAAATACAACAGCGGTTAAGTAATAAATTAAAAATATTTGTATTTTATATAATTATCAAAATATTAAAATCATATTTTCATGATAAATATAAAAATTTTATTGAAAAAAACTGCACTATTAAATTTTTTAAAAATTAAAGAATTTTTTTTTGGAAATTTTATAATTTAAATATTTCAGTATTTCAATTATTTTAATTTAAAATTTTAATTGAATATTTTAATTTTATATTTATATTGTTTTTTGGAAAAAAATATTTTTTATTCTCTCACAATCGCCCGCAACCGCAAACGCTAGCGGGAACCAGCTTTTGAATTTTAGAGAATTAGAGCAATTTGAAGCAGATTATAACGTTTTCTGTGATTGTTGCAAAACGTCAATAACCGTTACCAATCGCAAAAGCTGCGTTTGCGGGTGATAGCGGGAGAACCAGTCCGACCCTAATATGATGTCCAATTAGAGTTATTTTATTGTTCTTCTAATAGTAGATAACCTGTCGGTTTAGTTTTAGTTTATTTCGGACGGTTTTAAAAATCAGTTATTGGTTTAGTTTAAGTAATCTTGCTGTATTATCTATGTGGCGTGTAATAATATTATTGTAACAAACTTGTACAGGTCTAAAATGTACGCATCTTACAAAGTGTCCAAAATTTAAAAACAACTTCCACGGTAGATAAAAATAGGATCCAAATTAATAGAGTAGAAGATGAAGATAATAATGGACCAAAAGAAGATATATATAAAGCACAGAATAATATATAGTGTTTGACAAACGATCTCCTAATAATCCGATGTACAGTATATATAACAGAAGATTGACTCATCAACAAAATTACAGAAGGTGTACGCTAGCTAGCTATTCATTATGCAGGAGAAGAGCAAAACAATGGTTTGCTGTTCGATGTAAGTGGATCAGTGTTTTACTTCTTGTGTGGTTTCGATGACTATTTATTTGATTTCTATTATCAATGGCTCATGATTAATTATTTTATTGAAATTGAATTGAATGGCAGGTCACGGAAGCAAACATTGTACGTGATCATCATGCACACGCTCATAGTCTCTTCCAGTGTTGCAGCCCTCTTGTTCATGAAACACAAGAATATCCCCTTGAATCGATACCAAATCCTTCCGGGGTTGTTTTTCTTATTCTTGTATGTCAATATGGCCTGTGCAGCACCCGTGGCAGCCCGGGTGTCAGATTTGGATTCAGACCTCCCAGATGATGAAGAACGTGTACAACCGGGATATATTTTCTTCCTAACCGAATGTCTGAGTCATGGTTTCGGGTTGGCACTCGTTGTCTTTCTCTTTTCTATTATTTCTCCCAAGCTCGCACTTTGTGTTGGAATACCCGCTGCAGGTTACTTTGTAGTCGCTACAGATTACATTTGCGGTCTCAGTGGTGATGATTTGCAACCAAACCAGAGTCGCCTACCAGTGTAGTCCGTACACAACCTTTTCTTTGGTTTGGTTTACCTTAGCTTTTTATGTCAATGTCAAGATTATACAATTTTTTTTTGTTAGGAGTTTGAAATTATCTATAATAATATTATGGGGAATTTTCTAAATGACAAAATTTTGAGGGGGAAATGAGGAATATATTGTTGAGTTTGACTTAATTCAGTTTTTAACAATTAGCCTACATTTGGCCCGGTTTTACCCCAAGGATCCACTAGGAGAGATGAGTAGTATGGCTCAGCCTGGTAGCCTTTGCTTAAGAATGGTCCTAAGCTCTCCACCTCCGAGTTGAATTCAGCTCCTTCCTTTGAGTTTAGGATCCATATGATGAGAAACAGATCCAATGGCTTGAAGACGACTTGCCTGTTTCTGCTGGTCAGTTCAAGCTTGGGAAACATCACAACACCACAAGACCGTTCCATATTCTCACATGTTATACACTGCAAGGAAGGAAGCAACTCACTGTTTCCCCGAGAAAAGAAGATACTTGGGCTCTGTTCAAAACCTGGGATATCAACTGGTCTTCAGAGCCTGACTCTCACCGCAGTTACGAGTATGAGCTTGTTGAGATCTTGTCAGACTACACTGATGATGAAACTGGTTTAAGTGTTGCATTCTTGCGTAACTGGGGATGCAGATACATCTCAGATTCTGCCTCTCAATATATATATCAGTTCTCCCACAAGGTTCCTTCCTTCAAAATTACAGGAGCTGAAGCAAAAGGTTTACCAAATGATGCTTATGAGCTGGACCAAGCTGCATTACCTGAAACAATTAAAGATGAAACCGTACCTTCACATCTATTAGCAAAGGCCACTACTTCAAGCTCGAAGAGTACTAAAAAGGGTAAATCTCAAAACATCTACTTTGCTAGTAAAGAAAAGGTTTTTCAAATTGGCCAGATATGGTCGTTTAGTAGTGATTATGAGTTTCCTCTGTACTACGGTATGATACAAAAGATCACTTTCACTCAGGTTCTCTATCAGGAGGCAGTGTACAAACTACACGTTCGTCGGTTAAAACCAGCACGTTACCCTCTAGAGTATGAAGACAAGAAAATGCCCGTTGGCTGTGGAACTTACTAAATGCTCTAGAAATCATCACTGCAGATGATGTTTCACATCAGGTAATCCCTGAAACCTCCATTGATGGGAAAGAATATACAATTCTGCCCAAGATTGGAGACGTCTGGGTGATATACAGATTCTGGAATGAATACAGGGAGTTCAGGAAAGTGGGTTTATGCAGCTATGACGTTGTTCAAGTTCTTGATGACACTTTAGGGTATAAGGTCTTGTTACTAGAGCGTGAGCCAAGTTGTGATAGTGATGATGATGATGAAGAAAGTTTACTCTTCAGGGAAGTTACGGAGTATAAATATAACGAGATTGAAGGGTCGGAGCCGATATTTACAATTGCAAATTCAGAAAGACTCAGGTTCTCGCATAAGGCTCCTGCTCGGCGTGTGACCAAAGAGATATACGGAGAGCTGAAAGACCTGATTGAAGTTGATTCAGGAGCATTGCCTTTTAACGTTAGGGATGAATCTATGTGATAAGGTTTTTTTTTTTTTTTTATTGGTGTTATGTTGCAATGAACTGTAATACGAAACAGCAAGTATAATGTTACTTATCTATAGCATTTGTTGCCGTAACGTAGAAAGGTGGAAAAGAGGTACAGATTAAATCGAAAGGTGGAAAAGAGGTACAGATTAAAGTGTAAACATGGTCTTTTACAGATTAAGACCATGTTTACTTATCTATAGCATTTGTTTGCTTTTGTTTTGTCAAAAATGTAAGACCATGTTTCATAGTCACTTGATTCATTGATACTTGTCCATCTAGTGTATAAAGTTTAAACCTCGCTTGCGCTTTTGAAATCAGTTCATATAAATCCTTCATGTAACTAGACATGATTGATACCTATGTCACCTAATTGATTGAAACCTTAACCTCACTCAACTGTTTTAAAAGTTTTTTAGCTATATTTTTATAAAACCAAATTATAATTTATAATGATATTCTTCATATTTAAAATTAATTAAAAATCAAACTAAGTTATCAATTTATACTGTTTTTGTTCATTTCCAAGCTTTGACAAAGGAACCAAGAACAAAATTTAAAAGATATTCTCATATATCTGTCAAAACTAGATCCTTACTCATGGTCAATTGTATGCTGCTCTCTCTCACAACCAAATTTTCTTTTACATCTTCTAAAATTGAAGAACATAGTCTACAAAAAAAAATATCAAACAATTTAGAATTGTACTGAAGTAACTAACAATTTTATTTGCCATTCAGATAAATATGTAATTGGTTTAATTATTAAAATTTTCACTTTTGATATTTCCCTATGTTTTAGACATCATTATCATATAATATATTTCACCCTCACATGCCATAACAAAAATGACAACCATGACCGGCTAATTAAGGGGGAAAACAGTGTGACCGCCATGGATCGAAGTCTGTATCCCCCATATATTAATAATCGAGGAGTCCAGTTTTTATTATAAATTCATATTTTTATCCATAAAAACTAAAATTTAATAAATAAAATTGAAAATTACTCAAAATAATATACATATATAATTTTGATTTCATCACAAAACATACAAAATGTAGCTGATTAAATTTTGAAAAATATTTAAAATTAAATAAATTTAAAAGGCAAAAGATGGAAAAAATTGATTTAAAGCTGTAACAGCGTTGAGCCGGTCTTGATCACAATTTAATTGTTGTTAACTACGTATGTGTTAACTATAGCATCATATGAGAAAAGTTTATATATTATGATTAATGCTTCTATTACAACATCTTGATGACTAACTTTTCATATAAAAATTACAACTACCAGTTATCTCTTTCAAATACTCTCTACCATATTATAAAACACATTGATCTCATACATCAGTTAAATTTTGTTTGATAATTAAACCTTTTCAATAATCATATACAATGACAATAAACACATCCAACTTTCTTAACTTTTTTTGCTACATCAAAAGTTAAACTAATTACTAATATACCAGAAAATACCCCCCCAAAAAATCAAACTTATATCAAAATGATCAATAATATAACTAATAACGTTTAAAAATCCCACTAAAGAAAAAACTAGTTAAGAGTGAAAATTAAACATCAAAATAAAATATATTCGCAGGCATTATCCACAGCAAAAACTGACAACTCTAAAGGCCACAAAACACTAATTAAAGTAATCGTTACTTTGAATCAAGGATTCAAAAGTCGTTAAAAAACTAGCATTCAGTTTGCAACAATACATGTTCTATATATTGAATCAAAATAAGAACAATAAAGAAGATTCCAACTCGTTCATCCTTCTCTTCATTCTACGTGGTTTTCAACTTCTCAACTTCTCAACTTTCTTAAGTTATGCATGCAAGGCATATTTTTTTGGCTACATAACTGCACACAAAATTCACAGTATCAAAAATTAAACTAATTACTAATATACCACAAAATACCAAAAAAAAAAATCAAACTTAAGATCAAAATGGTCAATAATATAACTAATAAATTTTAAAAACCCCACAAAAGAAAAAATAGTTAGCATACAAAGATCTTCAGGTTCGTAAGAACAAAGACTTATTGCAATAAGACGGTACGTGTGAGTCAAACACTAATACTGAGTTAAGAAAACAAGTGTTGCCTAAATTTGTAAGTCCAGCACCCTAGAATGGAGGTTAAAGTTCATACTATCTACAATTGCAATCCGGAAAAAAAAACTAAAGAAAACGAATTCAAGAATCATACAAGAGAAGGTGGCTCGTTGACAATCATCTTGGGACTAGAAACATTAGGATTCAACTGTTTCTGATTATTTGACGAGCAAATGCCCAAGAACCATTCGTCGAGTCCGTCGAGTTAAACATTTTCAACTAGAGATTGGCCCGCATGGCCCTGCGGATAATAATTTTTACTTTTTTTAATAAAGTGATATTTTGTTTTCATAATTAGTATTATGTATTTTTTATTTGTCATAATATAATTACTTGTATAAATATTTGAATATGGTTAGGTTTCTTCTATACACCAGACTCAAACCCAAATCAAATAGAATAATAAGGTTAATTTTGATTATTTGGTTATTTTTAGGTTAAGTCTAATTTGAATTCAAAATATCTGAACTGAATCAGTTAATATTTTTACTTTTGGTACAAATATCCGAACTGACCTCAAATACATTAGGTATTGGATATTTGTAAGTTTCTATATATCAAAACTGAATTCATCTTGACTTGAGAAGACTCCTTTCGAAACCCAGATGAAAATTTATAATATCCGAATGAAGCATAAGTTTCAAAACTCAAAAGACATGATACCTAAAAGAAATAACTCATAGCTGAACATGTACTCGAATGTCTATGTCTAACAGATTATGTAAAAGAATAAAAAGAAATTGTTAATCATTTCAAATCTCGTCACAAATAGAGTAATTTCATTCAACAATCTCGAATTATTATAATTAATATGTAATATTGCTATCAAAATATTATAATAAATATAATTAATGAAGTAAATAAAAGGTGAGAAAATGAATATAAAATAAAATTGAAAACAAATTAGTTTTGTATTGTATTTCTGTAATAAATAATGTCAATTTATCTAGTAAAGATAGTAAATGAAGTAGTTACAATTGAATTAAAAATAGAATGAAATCTGTAAAAAAAAATACTTAAAATAGGCAAGTATTATTTTGTATTGATATTTATGTTTCCAAACAGTTTTCATTTATATTACTGTTAATGTTTCAAAAAAAATTCTCATTTGTACTTCAGTTTTAATAATATATATATTCACTTACAATATGTGCAAAATCGTAAACATATTATATGACCAATACAAATCTTCCAAAATTATATATATATATATATATATTTTTTTTTTTATTGAAACACGCATAGGGAGCAATGAAAGCATCACCAACAACCATAGTACCAGATACAATCAATGCATCTTTTGCCAAACCATCTGCAAGAACGTTTCTCTCACAAGGAATCCAAACAAAAGAACATAATTCAAACACCGAAACATAAGAGAGAATATCAGCCATCAGTCAGACTACGCTGATGAAATTGTGTTTATGTTTCATATTTGCATAAAGCAATAGGGTGTCTTCTTTCGAATGGGAACTGATCATGCAGAAGTATTTCGTATCAACAGTTTGTATCGGTTCTCCCACATGGTTCTTTCCTTCAAACTGTCTGGAACTGAAGGAAAAGGTGTACCAAAAGATGCTTACGAGCTCGACCAAGCTGCGTTACCAAAAACAATCCAAGAGATTATGGTGCCTACTTCAAAGAGTAATAATAGTAAGCCCACACACCAAAACATCTACTTTGTCAACAAGGGAAAAAAATTTCAGACCGGTCAAGTTTGGTCATTTCACAGTGGCTATGATTTGCCTTTGTACTACGCTATGATTCGGAAGATCACTTTCACTCAAGCCTTTAAGGAGGAGCCAGTGTTTAAACTACAATGGAAGATCACTTTCACTCATTGGATAGAACTGAATACACTATTCTCCCAAAGGTTGGTGAAGTTTGGGCGATATACAGATACTGGAGCTGTTACAATGATGTTGAGGATTAGGAGTTTGGTCTTTATGACACTGTTGGAGTTCTTGATGACACCTTGGAGGACTATAAGGTTCAGTTGCTGAAGCAAGAATCATTACATGATGATGATGATGGTGGGAGTTATAATAGGTATTTTAAGGGATCTACGGAGTATGTGGATAACGAGGATGAAGGGTTGGAACCGATATTTATGATCCCAAAGTCGGAAAGGATCAGATTCTCGAACAGGGTTTATGTGTTGCGTGTGACCAAAGAGACATATGCGGAGTTAATGGATCTTTTTATGATTGAGTTTAATGCAGCGCCTATAAATGTTCTATACCACCGAAGAACAAAAAGAAGTAAACTGCAAGTATTTGCTGTTTGTGACTAAATGTGTTCTTATTTATGATATAAACTGCAAGTATCTACTGTTTATGACTAGATGTGTTTTCTTATTACATTTATATCTCAAAAGTAGTATTAACTATTTTTCGCAGTTGTAGAGTTGAGTGATCTCCCTCTTTATCTTTTGGGAAAATTGCATAAAAAACCTTGAAATTGGCGTGTACTAACACTTTAAACTTTGATATGTCAAGGTTTTTTAATATGGTAGATATTGTCAAGGTTTTAAAGATGATGTCGGAAACTATTGTTAGATATATGTCGACGATGAAACTATCGTTAAAGATATGCCAAAAACGTTTCTGACATCGCCATTAAAAACCATTAATAGTGACGGTTTATGAGGGATGTCTCTGACATTATCGTTAGAGATATGACAAGATGTCATTGTTAATGGTTATGCGAGAAACCATTATCATCATCATTTGATATATTTGAGATTGTTATTGTCAACAATCATAAATTTATTTTGAAAATGATCTTGTAATCTAAAAAAAACTATTTTCAATTTTCAATTTTTTTAATTTGTGCCTTTTCCTTTAATTTTTGTTTAATTTTCTGAATTTTCGTTTAAGTTTCTCTATTTTAATTTAATCTAATTTATTTTTGAAATTTTATTTAATTTTTAAATTTTTGAGTTTTTTTTTTATTTTCAGATTTTTTATTTAATTTTCTTCATTTTTATTTTAGTTTTCTGATTTCATATTTATTTTTATTTATATTTATTTTATTAACTAAATTATAATTATTTTTGAAAAAAAAAACATCAAATCATCACATTTATTTACATGTTGTACATGTCAATTTTTTTTTAGTGAACAAGTAACCAAGTTGAAAGTTTTTTATAATACTAATGTCATTTTGAAAGTTTAAAGCGATAATTAAAAAAATTTAAGGTTTAAAGTGTCACTAAGTGGCACTTTCGAGGTTTATTATGCAATTTTCCGTCAAAATCAAAACAATTAACTGGGCTTTATTTGGCCCATATTTTCCCGCCAAAAAAGAATCGGGAATAGAGCTTTTACCGCCGTGAAAAGGGAAGAGTGGTAAAACTGAGCGGCGAAAACTGTAAAAGAGTGACAACGACGACGGAACCTTCAGCCACAGCTCTCTCCGACGTCGGACTCATAGAGAGAGTAAGCTCCTTAATCGCTTTCTTCTGCGGCGATGCGAAACTCACCGCCGTTAATTTCGATTTGTCTCCGATATGATTAGTCTCCGATGTTGCGTAACCCTGATCGAATCAGTCGTCTATTACACTTTCCTGGATTGAATCTCTGTATCTGATTCTGTTAGTATTGGTTATTGCTCTCTCACATCGCTCGGGTTTTTTTTGGGGTTTTAGAATTTTATCTGATGCGTTGGATTTTGAATATATTCCTTGACGTTTGCTTGGTTTTTGATTACTCTATTTGTTTTCATTGTTGTTAATGAGAAGGCCTGAAACCTAATCAAGCTGAGATCATAATTGAGGAGACACTCATGGCTAAATCTGTGATGGAGAAGACTAACATTGATGGTGCTCCAGAGCTTGCTGCTCATCACAATCAGACATGCTCTTCTTCCACAAACACTGGGGAGAAGAGAAAGAGGGAAGGATTGGTGAGTCGAGAAAGAGGAACTGGAAAAAGCAGCGAGACTGAAGAAGATGTTATTATAGTTGGTGACACTAAGGCTATTAAAGATTTTGGTTTTGGTGGAGCAGAGAAGTCTCAGAGGTCTGTGTTTAGCAAGCGACATGCTTTTGATGTACAAAGCAATATAAGTCTTAAAGGTTCTTTGGAGGAATCGTGGGAAGAACCAGAGATAGAAAAGCAGGATTCTACTTTTAATGATTTTGATATGCTGAGGGAAGAAGTAAACTTTGAGGTTGGACAGACATGGGCTCTTTATGATGATAAGGTGGATGGGATGCCTAGACTGTATGCTCAGATCACAAAAGTTTCAGTTCCTGGTTTCTGTCTTAGTGTCAAATGGCTTGAGCCTGATCCAGATTCCAAGGAGAAAATACAGAGTTATCAAGAAGGGTTGCCTGTTTCTGTGGTAGGTTCAAACTCGGGAAAAACGAGGATATAAAAGATCGTGGAAGGTTCTCTCATCTGGTTCAGTGCAGTGAAGGGAGTAGCGCAGGAACTTTCAATGTATACCCAAAAGAAGGAGAGACGTGGGCTATCTTCAAGGGTCACTTGTTCCCCTACTCGTTACGGGACGTTGACTGGTCAGCACATCCTGATTCACACTGTAAATATAACTATGCATTCGTCGAAATCTTATCAGAAGATGCTGATCCTAATCATCCTAGAGTACCTATTGGATTCTTGCACAAAGCAAAAGGTTTTTCAGGTGTGTTTTGTCGCTTTAACAAGGAAGTTGATAAGACTTGCATTCTGCGTGGCTGTACAGAACAATTCTCGCATCGTGTTCCATCATTTAAGACGACTGGAATAGAAGCAGAAGGTGTGCCTCGAGGTGCTTATGAGCTGGATCCCGCAGCACTACCAGAAAGCATCAACGAGATTGACGTCCCTTTACATTATCTACTAGAAGAGCCTAGTTCTACAGCGTCAAACCCTGAGGAGGATAATAATAGTAATACACATATGCAATGTGTTTACTTTGCTAGTAAAGGAATAACTTTTCAAACAGGCCAAGTCTGGTCATTTTGCAGTGGTGATGATAACTTGCCCCGGCACTATGGAAAGATTCAGAAGATCACGTTTGTTCAGGCGTTTGAGCAGGATCCGGTGGTTAAGTTGCATATAGGTCGGCTAAAGGCTAGACTTAACAAAGGCGTCATCCAGTGGAGTGACAAGGAAATGCCCATCGGATGTGGAAATTTCAGGGCAAGAAAAGTTCTGGAGATATTCATTGATCTTGATGTGTTTTCACGTCAAATAAGCCTAGAATCCTCAGGAGATGGGAGTGACTACAGCATCTTGCCCAAGACTGGTGAAGTTTGGGCAATATACAGAAACTGGAGTAGTGACCTTGAAGTCGTTGATCTGAAGTCCCAGACTTATGATCTTGTGGAAGTTCTTGATGATAAAGTGGACTACAAGGTTCTGCTGTTGGCGCCTGATGGTGGTTTTAAATCAGCCGATTCTGCAGGGTTTGGTTCGGTGTATGTGACTGCTACAGAGCATTGGATTGATGGTGCAGACGTGAGATTCACAATCCCAAAATGTGAAATGCTCAGATTCTCGCACCAAGTTACTACTTCGAGGGTGACAAAAGAGCTACATGGAACTTGGCAAGAAGTCTATGAACCTGATATTGAGGAATTGCTTGTTTTGAGCTGTGCTGTTAGTGTTGGTGAGAAGAGAAAGAGGAATGAGGATGGTGAAAGTCGCAATACTGGATATGATGGTCTGAGGTTTAATGACTTTGAGAAGCTGAGGGAATATGCAAATTTTGCGGTTGGTCAGACGTGGGCTCTTTATGATGATAGAGTGGATGAGATGCCTAGATTGTATGCTCGGATTCGTAAAGTTTCAGCTCCTTCCTTTGAGCTTAGGATCACATACTTAGCCAGATCCAGATGATGAGAAACAGATCCAATGGCTCGAAGAAGACTTACCTGTTTCTGCTGGTCAGTTCAAGCTTGGCAAACATCACAACACAAAAGACTGTTCCATATTCTCACATGTTATACACTGCATGGAAGGAAGCAACACTGGCCATCTCACTGTTTCACCTAGAAAAGGCGAGATTTGGGCTCTATTCAAGAACTGGGATATCAACTGGTCTTCAGAGCCAGCTTGTCACCGCAGTTACGAGTATGAGTTTGTTGAGATTTTGTCTGATTACGCTGAGAAAGCTGGTGTATCTGTTGCATTCTTGCATAAAGCAAAAGGGTTTGCAAGTGTCTTCTTTCGAATGGGAACTGGTCATGCTCGCATTTCACCTCACAGTTTATATCGATTCTCCCACAGTGTTCCTTCCTTCAAATTGACTGGAATTGAAGGTGTGCCAAGAGATGCTTACGAGCTGGACCAAGCTGCCTTACCGAAAACAATCCAAGAGATTATGGTGCCTTCAGAGAGTTATAGTAAGCCTAAACGCCAAGACATCTACTTTGTTAGCAAGGGGAAGGTTTTTCAGACCGGGCAGATTTGGTCATTCTGCAGTGGCTATGATGATTTGCCTCTGTACTACGGTAAGATTCAGAAGATCACATTTACTCATGCATTGAATCAAGAGGCAGTGTTTAAACTACACATTGGTAGGCTGAAGGCTACTCCTTTCCCTATGGACGTCAGCGAATGGGAAGTCAAGAGAATGCCCGTTGGTTGTGGAACTTTCTACGCAAGAAAAGCTCTTGAAATAATCACCCCAAGTCAAGTTTCACAGCAGGTAATGCCTCAAATCTCCATGGATGGAACTGAATATACCATTCTCCCCATGATTGGTGAAGTTTGGGTGATATACAGATACTGGTGCTATGACCTTGATATTGAGGATCCGGAATTTGGTTTTAATGAGTATGACGTTGTTGAAATTCTTGATGATGCCTTGGACTACAAAGTCTTACTCCTCGAGCTCCAATCCGTTCCTGGTGAAGACACAATGTGTGAAGATGAAGATAGAGATGAATATAGGTTTCTTAGGGTAGTTAAAGGGAGGAAGTATCACGGGGAAGATGATGATGAGTCAGAACCAGAATTTACAATCCCAAAGAGGAAAAGGCTCAGATTCTCGAATAAAGTTCCTGCTTGGCGTGTAACCAGAGAGATACATGGAGAGTTAAAAGACCTTATAAAAGTTGATGCTAGAGCTTTGCCTTCGTGCATCAGATTTCCAGACTTTTAAGCTAAGAAATTGAGGGAAGGAAAGAGGATTTTTTTTCCTTGTAGTATCATGTAAGCATGTTCTTATCTTAACTAATGATCTTAAGAGCAAAGTATCTGGAAGTTGGTCTAAGTATATTTACTGTTGATCACAGATTCATCAACCTAGTCAAAATGTATATGTGCAGGTTGGTTTTTGAATTGTGTTACTAAATGTACGTGTTTTCTTTTGGTTCATGCCATAACATGTTTGATACTTTCTTCAAAATTCTTAGGATCATGTTCTGGAAGTTGGTCTAAGTATCTTTACTCTCTCTTTGTTTGATCATAGATTCAACATAACCAACTGTATATTTGCAGTTTAGCTAAATTACTACCAGTTTGTCCGGAAATGGCTATTTCTGTCTTCTTGTTTTCTTCTTTAAATACTTTTTATATCATTAAAAAATCGCTTTACTGGTATAAAAGTCTTTTCTTCAACATGAATATATATATTTAGAGTTTTGAAAAGTTATATTTGAAAAAAAACAATTAATTTTTCAAAAATATTATTTGAAACAAGAAGTTTGAATATAAATGGTTTAGGTTACAAAGTCTTTAGTATAACTAGCTGCGTGGGTTGGTTACCAATGTTTACGATCCCAAAGTCGGAAAGGCTCAGATTCTAGCATAAAGTTCATGCTTCTTGTATAAACATCAAAAAAAAAAGAAGCATGACATGGCGGGTTAAAAGACCTTTTAAAAAGTAGATGCTGAACCATTACCTGTAAACTTTTTGGCGATTGAACATAGGATGAGGGAAAGGAAAGGGAAGCCAATGATTCTTTTTTGGCTATCTTTTTTGGTGCATATGGTGAAACATGATTGTTTTTGGTTAAAAATTTTAGAACTTTTTCTATGATGTTGTAGTTATCTATGATATGAAACAAAATGTATTTTGCAGGTTCACACTTGTTTTGCTGAATGAAGAAATAGATTATTTAGAAGTTAGGTGAGATGTTCTATGTCTTTTAAAAATCTTGGTCATGCCATAACATGTTTGATCCTTTTCAAGGACATCCTTACAGATTTGTCCTTTCCCGTAGCTGTAGCTGGTTGTTTATTGGTCTACATTCCAAGACTGAAGTCTCATTGATCGACTGGACCAGTTTATTTGGTGATGCATCTTTAATTCATGTCTCGCATAATGGTTAATGCTGATTGATTTGGTCTAAAATTCAGATTTCTATTTTTTTTTCAAATGAAAAATGGGAGAATTTCAATTATACCACTTTGGTGGTACCACTTTTCATGTTTACCATCAACAAAGGAACATTTTCAAAAATACACATTTTATTAAAGGATAAAAAACTCTTATATCCTTATTTTTTATATATATACATAAAATAAATATTAAATAAAATATTAACCCTAAACCCTAAAACATCAATTCTAAACTCTAAACCCTAAAAAGTAAACCCTAAACCCTAAAAATCAACCCTAAACCCTAAAATATCAATTCTAAACCTTAAACCCTAAACTCTAAACCCTAAAAAGTAAACCCTAAACCCTAAACCCTAAAAAATCAACACTAAACCCTAAACTATCAATCCTAAACCCAAAACCCTAAATCTTAAATTTTAATAGTATTTTGAGTATTAAAATTTTAATGGTAAAGTTGGTTAGTGTAAAGTTGAAAAGTGGTATCTTGAAAGTGTTATTTCTGGTAATTTCCCATGAAAAATTTAGTTTGGTTTTGTTCAACTTTTCAAATATCAAAAGTTAATCCTTTGGGAAAATTCCATATAAATACCCCAACTAAAATTTATTAAGTTTTTTAATACCCAAACTTTTTCGCTACCCAGTTTAATACCCTAACTAATTATTTTACCCATTTTAATGCACAAACTTTTATAAATGTGCCCATTTTAATACCCAAATTTTATTTATTTTAATTAACAATACGAATAAATTTCCAATAAAATTTTTAAAATTTACAAAAAAAATTTATTTTATTATATGTTATGGAAATGAAATTAAATAAATTTTTTATAATCTTAAGTTTTGTAAAAAGTTTTTTAAATTTTATATATTGAATTTAGTTTGTTTTCTGAAATAAAAAAGTAAATTATTTTTTTTCCCTTCAAAATTATTTTTTTAAACATTTAAATTTTCTCCAGAGTTTATTTACATTATTTCTTAAATCTTAGAGTAAACTTAGAAATTTTCAATATTTTTTCTTAGATTTTGGAGATTTTTAAAATTTTTGTTCGAAACTTATTAATATTGTTAATTAAAATAAACAAAGTTTGGGTATTAAAATGGGCACAATTATAAAGGTTTGTATATTAAAGTGGGAAAAATTATTAGTTGAGGTATTAAATTGGGTAGTGAAAAAGTTTGGGTATTAAAAAGCTTAATAAAATTTAGTTGGGGTATTTATATGGAATTTTCCCTAATCCTTTACACTCAAATGATTTTAAACTAAATTTGTATAGATAATCATGTAATAATAATCTAGTCAATATTAGTATAGTAGGCGAATGACCAGTCTTTGCAAATTATCTGGAAGATATCAAAACGCTTAAATAGAGTTTCTATAGCTCGGCAATCATCTATGTACCAAGAACACTTCATGGGCGGACATTCTAGCACGAAAAAACAATCGTCTTTCGTTATTCATATAGATACAGAACTAGCAGTTTGATTCGCAGAATCCATAGAGTCTGTTCGTCGATATCAAAAAAAAAAATAGTAGAGTAGATTTTTATTTATGTTAAAAGTTTTTATCCATTAACTTTAGAATAATATTTTATTTTTGATATTGTTTTTGTTTATTAAAAATATTCCATAACTATTTATAATTTTCTTTCCAAAATTTAATTTATCAAAATTTAGTCTCTTCAAAACCCTAAATCTATAATGAGAAAATGACTTTTATATCCATAAAAATATTTTAGGGCTTTTTGCAGAATTGACCTGAAACTTGAAGTCAACCACAAAACTAACCTCCCTTTTTTTTGGAACTTTATTTTGCCCAATTCACCCCACAAGTTCATATAATTCACGAAAATGCCATCAAATTTTTTTTTTTTTTTGGTTTCGAAAATAACATATTTACTCTCTCACCCTCATCATCTTCAAGTAATTACA
>CAKOAT010975154.1:110564-136211 GCA_932364175.1 Eruca vesicaria subsp. sativa | reverse complement strand
GAAAAGTAACTCAGCCCAACTCAGACAACTTACTAGGGTTATATTCGTAAAAATGTCTTCTGTTTTTTTGTTTGGTCACAGAGGACTATATTGTAATTTCATAGCCCTTTTAGGTTAGATTTGCATTTGATTCAAGTTGGGGTCTAGTATTGGGGTTAAAACCAAGTTGTGGGTTAGTTTTGGCAAAAACCCCAATATTTTATAAGGATATAAAAGTCTTTATAGAAGAAAACAAGAAGACAAAAATACCTATTTCTACACAAATCAGTAGTAATTTAGCCAAACATAAAGGATGTATCAGCAAATAAACAAGACTACAAAGTTTAAATACCCTCAAAGTTTGAGAAAATTACCGGAAAAACCAGAGAAGGCATATAAACTGTGTGATAGAGAGAGAGAGAGAGAGAGAGAGAGGTGTTTCCCTCACAAACGAAGACGACGACAGGTTTCATTCAGTCAAACGAGTCAGTTTTCCCAGACGTCAGCACTTTCACTCTCTCCCTCTTCCTTCTCCGATCTGTTCTCCGGTGAGTGTTTTCCGACACTCTTACCTCTTTAAGTCTCACTATCTAAGCTCGCTTCTTGTCATGAATTTCGTTTCAAAAACCCTTTTTTTTTGGCGTTTTTTTGGTTCGCATGTCTCAATGTATGAGTTAGAATTGTTGCAAAACTGCTTTGTTTGGTTTTTCCTGTCTTTGATTTCCTGTCTGAACTCGAATTGGGCTCATGTGTAGGTTTAAAGCTGAGTTTTTTCCATCACTATGAGCAACAAAGACGAGGCTCTTAGAGCCAAAGGGTTAGCAGAAGACTGGATGAGTAAATCAGACTTCACCACTGCTCGTAGAGTCGCTGTCAAGGCTCAGAAGATGGACGAGACCTTAGAGAACATCTCCCACATGATTATGGTCTGTGATGTTCATATCGCAGCACAGGAAAAATCTGGAGACGAGACTGATTGGTACAAGATACTCCAAGTGGAGCTTAATGCAGATGAAAACACCATCAAGAAACAGTATAGGAAGTTTGCTCTTCATCTCCATCCGGATAAGAACAAGCTCCCTGGCGCTGAAGCTGCTTTCAAGATGATTGGGGAAGCTCAGAGGGTTCTTTTGGATAAGGACAAGAGGAGGCTTCATGATATGAAACGGAAGCCTTTTAAGAGGCATGCAGCGCCAGTACCTTCTTATCAGCAACCTCAACATGCTCCTCCTCCTCCGCAGCAGCCTAGGGGGTTTTACACTGCGCCTGTTTTTCAGAGTAATGTTAATGTTAATGCGGCGAGGAATAGCTTCACTGCGGCGGGGTTGAGACCTGAGAGCCAGCCGAAACCTCAAGCTCAGCCAAGTGGTTTTGGTGAAAGCAGGACCTTTTGGACCTTTTGCGCGTTTTGTCACAGAAGGCATGAGTGTGTGAAGGAGTTTCTACACAAGCAAGTGATGTGTCCGAGCTGTGGCAAGCAGTCCGTTGCTTTTCAAACAGCTTTCCAGGCTCAACCAGCTCAACCAGCTCAGCCGACTTTCTCTTTCTACCAACAGAGCAAGGCTCCAACTCAAGAGGCAGTGCATAAGCAGCCGGAGAGTTCTGTTAGAGTTTCCCCAAGGAAGGAGGCTTCTAAAGCAAAAAGCTCGGGGAGTTCTGCTGAACAGCACATCAATGGAAATGGAAAGAGGAAGAAGATAGTGGAATCTTCTAGCGAGAGTAGCTATGATTGGGAAGAAGTTGCAGCTGGTGGACAGCATTCTCGGAGGTCTGTCCGTAGCAAGCAGAAGGTTTCATATGAAGAGAATGTATGTGATGGTGGCAAGAAAGAAGAAAACAATCTGTTTGCAAAAGCCGTACCTAATGGGAAAAACAGGAAGGAGAAGGCAAAAGATGATCAAGTGGGAAGCTCTCGTAGTTCAGGGAGTTCATCAGACGTAGAGATTCTGGAGTGTGCTGATCCTGACTTCACAAACTTTGAGAAGCTGAGAGAAGAGAGCTGTTTTAAAGCTGGCCAGGTATGGGCAATGTATGATGACATGGGTAAAATGCCTCGATATTATGCCAATATCAGGAAAGTCATAAGGGAACCTAAGTTCATGCTCAAGATAACATGGTTAGAGCACAAACAAGATGATGAGAGATCAAAAGCGTGGTTTCGCAGAAAACTGCCTGTATCTGTTGGTAAGTACCAACTCGGTGGAGATGACAACATAAGTGACACTCCATCCTTCTCTCACCTGATCCATTGCAGAGTAAGAGGCATCAAAGACATTGTTTGTGTATATCCAAGGATCGGAGAAACATGGGCTTTGTTCAAGAATTGGGACATCAATTGGCTCTCTCCTAGTCGGCGTCATGAGTATAAGTATGAGTTCGTTGAGGTCTTGTCAGAATATGCTGAAGGGGTACCAATAACGGTTGCGTTTTTGCGTAAAGTAAAAGGATTTGCAAGTGTGTTTCGTCGAGTTACTGCGGCTGGTGGTGTTAGATCAAACACGTTTCAGATTCCTCCTCATGAGATGCTTAGGTTCTCTCACAGCATCCCTTCAGCTAAGTTGACAGGGAAAGAGAGGAGTGGTGTTCCTGTTGGTTCTTATGAGCTTGATACAGCTGCATTACCACAAATGATAGAAGAATGTGAAGAGGAAGCTGTTCCTGTTCAAGCTGCCAAGTCATCAAACCAAGCTCGCCATCATCGCTCTCCTCCTTCATCAGAGCCAGACTGTATCGTCATACCTAATTACGAGTTCCATGACTTCAGCGGGGAAAGATCAGAGGGGAAGTTTACAGTTGGTCAGATATGGTCATTGAACTGTAAAGAAGAAGGGTTGCCTAAGTACTACGCCAAGATTCAGAAAGTGGAATGGAGACCAGTGTTTAAACTGCAGATAAATAAGCTAGAGCTGGAATCACTTCCTGCCAATGCTACACAGTGGAGAGACAAAAGAATGCCAGTGACCTGTGGAAACTTCACCTTGAAAGAAGGCCAGAGAGAGACTCTCACTCAGGTGACTAGTTTTTCACATGAGATAAAGGCACATGAGAGTAGTAAAAACAAGTACACTATTCTCCCCAAGACTGGTGATATTTGGGCAATGTACAAGAACTGGAGTGATGCAATCAACGTGGGAAGCTTGAAGAAATGTGCTTATGATGTTGTTGAAGTTCTTGACGATGATGAGAGCCACATTGAGGTTATGATGTTGGAAAGGGTGGATGGGTTTACTTCGGTGTTCAAGGAAAAAGTGGAAGGAGGCATGGATGTGAGGAAAATGATCCCGAGGTCTGAAGTGTTGAGGTTTTCACACTACGTTCCTCGTTTCAGACTTACTGGTGAAAAGGGTGGAGCACTCAGAGGCTATGTGGAGCTGGATTCAACTGCTTTGTCCCGTAACTTGCTCAGAGCTTAGACTATGTTCAGTCGGTTGGTAGTAGTAATGGACTTCGCATTTTGTGCAGTCTCTAGCTTTTATGTTTTAGATTTCAGACGTTAACTTGCATCGGATCTGTCTTTTGACTCTAGTTTTAGTCAATCTGGTGAAATATCGTTTTAGCTTATTTGTTCTTCTTACTGTCTTTTATTTTCACTTCTGAAACAGATCATCAACTTGACGTGGTCTTAACTTGGTTGACAATCTGTTAAGGTTAGTAAGTTGGAACAAAATAATTAGCGACAATATTATATTTGAACAACAAGGGCGTTTGGTCTAGTGGTATGATTCTCGCTTTGGGTGCGAGAGGTCCCGAGTTCGATTCTCGGAACGCCCCTTTTTTAACAAATGTTACGCTTGTGAGTTGTGACATTTTTATCAAGTCTGAATAAAAAAGAAACAACATAACTTTGCCCATTTGTAAAAAGTATGATATCATCATTCACTTGGTGTAATCTTCACATACATTGTAATTCCACAAAACTTTGCTCTCTTCATTTAAAACGTAGAAAGAATCCATACATATCTACAGGTCTTACTGTGCCAAATGGATCTTTCTACTCAGCAATTTTCCTTTTCATATACAAACTTATAAGGGAGAACATTAAGGAACTAAAAAAAGGAAGAGACTTTGTTTATACTAAGTTCCTGTTCTGTGGAACTTGCACAAGCCGAGAGAAGAAAAGCAAACGCACAGCAGGTTTAAGCACATTGCATCCCCAAACCCAAGCATCACAGTTGAGTAGATTATTGGCATACCAAACTGAAACAAAGATGTTTTTTTACATGAGAATATTTTTCCAATGCATGTCTGAGATTAGGTGTTTTACGTATTTCACATCTTATCTAAAATATGGTCTAGTGTTACTTACTGTAACATGTAGCAGATGAACAAGTCCACTAGTGCAAACCATAAATTTCTGATAGCTGCAAGTTTGGGATAGTTACGATTTACATTTTACAAGATTGTGCCAGAGATGTTGAAGAAAAGAACTTTGGGAAGTTTCTTAGGGAGTGGCATTGATGCGGAAGAGAACCATAAAGTTCAAAGAAAATGCTTAAGCAAATACCACAACTTGCTTCATTCGAAATGTGATCTTTGTTGCATCATTCTTTGACATCAAGATGTTGATGCATTCTGCTGCATTATTGAGTTTGTTGGATTAAATATACAGTCTGAAGCCTTTTAAACCTCCCACATACTTATTGCATTGTTAAATAACATCAGTAAATTCAAAAAAATGAAAACTATGATCTGAGGTCTTCTTATCCATTCTCCCTTCCTCAAACTGAAAATCACAAAGTCTAAACTTCAAAGTTCTTTGATTTATAAGTGAATTCGAAAGCAAAATGAATCACCAAGAAAAGAAAAGGGAAAATAATTGTGAGAATAGAGTCACTTCATCTTCTGCTCGGTGAAGAGGACATGACGGTTGACACGTGGATCGTACTTGCGGAACTCAAGCTTCTCAAGAAGACCCTTGCTACTCTTCCTCTTCACATAGAAGAATCCTGTTCCCGCAGCCGAGACCAGACGTATGAACATGAACGTCTTCTTCCTCTTGTCCCCCATTCTTTTTACCCTCTCACTTCAATAAACTACCAAACCAAAGAAAAAGATCAACAAATCTTTAATTCAATATTTGCATCATCACACGAACCTAAAAAAATCATAGTGAAATCACAAACATTTCCTAATTTATATAACGAGCATTTATTTTGATAAACCTTAGATCATTCAATACATCGAATGAGCTGTGTTAAAAAGTTTAAGAAAATGAGCTTCTGCGAATCGGAAAATGGAACATTTGAAATTCACAAACTAAAAAATTCAACGGAAAAGAAATTACATGAGATTAAATAAAGAGGTGGAGGAGCAGAATCTTACCTATACGGCGACTAGACGGCGGTGATACAACGGCTGAGACGATTCGGGAGTTAGAAGAACCTTTATAAAAGAGAGAGACAACACTCAGCTATGTTTTATTCGGCCCATTTAAAAATTAATAGGGCTTTTAAGGTAACCTTTTAAATCTTTCAAAAAGGCCCAATGTGGCCCATTATTCTCTTAGCTACTCTCACCTGGTTCTGTTTTCTCTATCTTCTCTCTCTCTTCCCATTTCGCGTTTGTAACTCAGTGGAGAAGAAAGATCCAAATCGATCCATTTCGAAAAGGTATGACGATGATCGTTGTTATCTTCTATTGTAGATTCTTTAATTTTGATTATTTTGGGATTGCGATTAGATTGGATTTGATTTTTGTAACCTCCATTTGAATTCGGTTTTTAGGGATTCGGAAAATTCTGAGCGAATGTCGAGTGCGGTGGACGCGACAGGGAACCCGATCCCTACTTCCGCGGTGTTGACTGCGTCGGCCAAGCATATAGGTTTAAGATGTATGCCTGAGAACGTTGCCTTCCTCAAATGCAAGAAGAACGATCCAAACCCCGAGAAGTGTCTCGACAAGGGTCGTGACGTCACCCGCTGCGTCCTTGGCTTGTACATTTCTCAAACCTCTCTTTGCAAGCATAGTAGTTTTAGGCTGATGCCTTATGTTTGACGAAGATGATGAGTATCAAATGGTTGGTTGATCTAATGTCTTATTCATAGAGTGTAAGCCTCAGATTCAGATATTAAGAACATAGAGCTAAAGTCACGATTTGCATATGGTTTACTATCCAAAAGATTTACCATTATTATGTCGTTGAAATGTTATTCAAGTCCATGGAGTAACCATCTGTTTAACTCATCGTACTGTGCAATGTCTGTAGAACTTGAGCTGTTTTTGTATGTTATAGATCTTACATGCTGACAAGTAGAGACAGATTTATGATCTAAAGCTTATTTTTGATGTTTACTAGTTGTTTACTCTTGTGCAATGATATAATGCGTGCTAGTAATATCAAACCAAGACGGCTTTGAACCCCCATATCAATCATAGTAACCATCATACTCAGGCTGCAGATTGATGATGTTGGTTCTGCATTCAGACATTATATGTGACAGTTGGTAAAGCCATGACTAGTCTTGTTGATGGTTTTGATTATTCATGAATGTTGCTGCAGGTTGAAGGATCTACACCAGAAATGCCAAAAGGAGATGGATGACTATGTTGGGTGTATGTATTACTACACAAACGAGTTTGATCTCTGTAGGAAAGAGCAAGAAGCCTTCGAGAAAGTCTGTCCCTTGAAATGAGAGAATCACAAGTTTATTGTCATGTTTTTTAATTTGTCGTTTCCTAATAAAGCGAACTGTTCGTTTTTCAATGAGCTTTACTCTCTTTCCTCTCTTTTGTTGTTGTCATCATCCTCTTAAAATACATTCGTAGCGAGTTATCAAAGATACTACCAAATGATTCATCGTTTGATGGTCCTTTAATCAAAATACAGAATGTATTTTTATTTTCTCAAGGCAGTGAAACATATCCTTAGTAGAACTCCCGAATCTTCTGTCCCACACCACTTGAAAATCAGAAGATCAACGAGTGCAACGAAACACCACGCCTCACTTTGTTAGAGATAAATCTTAAGTTCCCTCTCTTGTCGGGGAAAAGGGGAACGGGAAACAGATCTCGACCTTCGAGGAGAGTATGAATCACCCTCTCTTGTCGGGGAAAAGGGGAACGGGAAACAGATCTCGACCTTCGAGGAGAGTATGAATCACCCTCTCTTGCTTTGCTGTGCCTGTGTAAAAAAAAGGGAATAAATATGATAGATGTTAGATATAGAATGCAAACATGTTATAGTCTATAGATGTTCTTCAAATGGCTTTTGTGCCTAGTTCAGCCGCTTCAACTTCTCTAACTGACTAAAAAACGTTTACTTCATTTACATGTACCTGGAAAGTAACACTGATCTAGGATCTACATTCCACGCTGATGATCAGGCCATAAAACTTGAAAGATCTCTACACTCCAACTGTGGAACAAAAGAACTCCAAATCCTCTCTTTTCTCCAACTTTATGAAATAAAACCTCTGTGTACTCTTGTGTTATATCTCTACTAGCCACAACTTTGAATGAAATCTCCATTTCTCCATATATCTTACTTTCTTTGGGTACGTATACAAGCTTTTTTCATAAAAAAAAAAAGACATCATATAAGTCTTGTGCATATAAACAAATTTGTAAAGCGCTTCATAACATGATGGGTTTTATTTATGAAAGAAGTCTAATAAAATTATTAAAAAAATTGAACTACAAGTAATCCTTTTCGTGAAAACTGCGGTGGCAGCTACATGCGGCACAGGAAAAAGCCTCTTGTGTCCCTTCTTCACCCGCTGCCACGAACTCGCCGCAACCATCCAGTGTGGATCGACCGCCCAAGCGAGCCGTATGGTTTTTCAAACACTTTCCATATTTAACAATTGCAGTTGACAAATCAATCTCCTGAAATTTAGATGGTATTAATACAATCAAATAAACAAGAATAACATCAGATCACTAACCAGTAGTAACCTATAAAGTACACATGGTCGGCTCATTCATGACTCTACTAGATAGACTGTGCGTTGTGATATATGTCTAAGTGATCCAATTCTCTAAGCAGATGTGTTATAAAATAATTTTGAGTGAAAGCCATATGTGTTCTTCAATTTATGCTTTAATATGATGTATTTTTTTTTGTATGCAGATAAAGTGCAACATATAGTATATACCTCTCACTTGCAATAATTTAGAACCGGGCATGTAATTACATCATATGGTAAAATGGTTACACCAAAAAAAAATGGTAAAATGCTTCAAGACAAAGAAATTTAACCATGTTATTAGATTTATCCATAGATTAGCATACCTTTTCAACATACTTCCAATGGAAGCAGAGGTGACAACCACAACCATGGCAAAAGAAAGACTCTGGAGTTCCTTCCTTTCCGCCGGCAAGAAAGTGCCTACAGTGATCTTTTGGCTCTCCACCAATCCTATTAACGCACATTCCATAAGTAACAATTTCTTTCCACTTACTCATTCTGATTGGAATCTTTTTATGATCGGAATGTTTCAAGTTCTCCCTTGATCGCTTGAGGGAAGACATATTATCAATGCTTCGTCTTTAAACAAAAAATCTAGTTTTGAAATGATGAAAAAGTATTGAGTTGATTGTTTCATTAGATGATCTACCGAGTCCTGGTTATTATATGTTTGGGAACACAAACAGGTCAAATGTTATCACTTAGAAATCAGAATATGTTTACCACGTTAATGTCTGAGTTTAAGAATAGCAGTTTATAGAATATGCACCAATCACTAAACCCTTTTTTTTTTAGTGTGGGATAAGTTACTGACGCATGATTAATGCTATTATGCTATGCTTTATTGTTCCCGTTATGAGTTGTAACAACAAAGCCCAAAATTTACGAAATGACTTTAATTTCAAAAATAAAGGACTCGTCCGGGTCATCGAATTTCTAAGAGCTCACATCTACAGCAAAAATATCAATTAAAAACCTTTGGCAAAACCCCACGGAAGACACGAAATGTTCGCCGTTTCACCGTCGTACTTCTCGCCGGTAACCATTTCTTCAGTGAGTTCTATTTTTTCTTAAGCTCCGAGGAAATTCTTGGTGGTGACTGGTGAGGGCAATAACTATAAGAGGATACTGTACGGTAAAGACAGCAGAGACACTCTAAGACGGTATCAATAACACAAAAATAAGGTTTCAGTTTGTAGCACAAAAATGTTATTATGGTATTTGATTAGCTAACCATCCATTATATATCATTGAACTTCTAACGCTGCTTATTAATCAAACTCTTAAGAAGAAGATCAAAAGTTTCCAAACAAACAAAAACATCTAGAACCAGCCATCAAATTTCAGTTGAAAAAATAACACACGTGCTTTTGGAGTCACCTCCATGAAACGTCATTAGTAAAACAACATGATGTTCTTTTTTTTTGTAGTTGAGTATTTGCATTCTGTGACATGTGTTTGGTCAGTTACCAATATTCTTTCTTGTGAAAACTTCGGTGGCAGCCACATGCAGCACAAGAGAGAGCCTCCGGTGTCCCTTCCTCTCCAGCCGCCACAAACTCTCTGCAACCATCCACCCAGGTACCGTCCGTTTGAGGCGAATGGTTCTTTAAGCATTCCGTGTAGCTAACTGTCGAAGTGGATCTATCGTAACTCTGAAATTCACCATGAGTAAGTAAAATAACACAAACAATTCACTAACCTATTAAGGCTTGTATCTATATGCAAATTTTAACTGGAAAAGAGGTTATGATTCTTTGTAGTTGCATTCTTTTTAATATATGCGACAGGAGGATTCTAGACCGGATCCCATACTACTAAAGTACTACTTCTTCAAGTTTGATTTGTTCTAAACCAAACAAACACTAGTATTAGTTAATACCAATGTGATTATGATCTCAACTGATTTAAAAATCTGAAAACAAGTTAAAGTATAATGTATCCACCAGTACCGTTTCAACATCTTTCTCATGAAAACAAACGTGGCAACCGCAGCCACGGCAGAAGAAAGCCTCCGGCGTTCCTTCTTCTCCCCCGGCCAAAAAGTGGGCGCAATAATCTTTTTGTACTCCATCAATCTTATTGACGCACTTTCCATAAGTAATCCTAGTTACTTTCCACTTACTCATTTCCGTCAAATGTTTCTTTGTGATCAGAATCAATTTATCCCTTCTTTTCCTTTTGTTTCTCAAGTTATCTCTATGATTATGTCTCCATGGTTTGCTATGCAACAAAAAATAATTTACTTATTCATATTTTAGTATTTGGTTGACTTATTCATTTTTGTATAGTTGATCCAGAAACTAATAAACAAAATAATCGTGACGACTACTCAAACTCTCGGCTCTTGGCCAAGTCTGTCTAGAATTATTTTATAACTAATGAGTAATGAATACTCGACCTTCTAAAAAGATTTTCAGTAGATTTTGTCCAATTCGAAACCTTCGCTCACAAAAAAGGTATATGTTTTTGTTCTTAAATCCGAAACATCAAAACATGTGATGCATCTAATTAATGCAATAATATGTGCTTAGTAGGGGGGAAAATATTATCGGAGTCATTGTTGCTTATTTAGCCAAGCTTCTTGTTGTTAGCTTTAACTCACCGATGAAGCAAGACTCAGGGAGATTTGACTTTGTAACCCTAATTATTATTATCACATACAGCTGACGTTTATGAAAAAACAACTTTTAGGCTCTGATGATGCAATCATTAGTATAGAAAAAGAAGCAATGGCTTATAATGGATGTTAGAAGATATGATCTTACTTCATTTACCAAAAGGTTAAAGGTATGATCTAATACTATACTCCTCAAAACTAGAGAGTTGAGTAAATTCGTGGAAGTGTATCAAAAGAGTTACAACTTACAAGTGTAGAAGCCATTGAATTACATGTGTAGAGTACATGAGCTCAATCTACATTAATGGGAGATATACACATAATTAATGTATTGAGCATATCATTGACATTCCTAGTCTATCAATTTGTGCATTTAATTTTTTTTTTTTTTATTAAACTACAATGGGCATATACTAGAAAGAAAAATCACATATGAAAACGAACGGATCAGATTCGACAAAAAGAAAACGAATGGAGATGGTTAAAAGTTGAGTCTGATCCGAATGGAGGTGGGTCATCTAGTTGTTCATAATGTCGTCATTTGTTATTGGGCTCGGACAGGCCCACCCAAAATTTCATCGCATATCCTCTAAACACTCACCTTAATCATAATCCGAGAAGGTGAGTCTATCATTGCTATAAAAAGAACGAGACACGTGTCGATATTATGATGGTGATTGACTTGGAATCCCCGTAGACCAAGCTCTACCGTTATTATTGGAGAAGAACAAAAATAAGA
This sequence comes from Eruca vesicaria subsp. sativa, assembly GCA_932364175.1. NCBI lineage: Eukaryota > Viridiplantae > Streptophyta > Magnoliopsida > Brassicales > Brassicaceae > Eruca > Eruca vesicaria. Next base: position 124,966 of record CAKOAT010975154.1, on the reverse strand, counting down.
TGAAAGAGAGAGAGAGAACACTTTTGGTAGCTCACGTCCCAAGTAACACTGATCTGACGTCGTTTTTCCGATAAAGATTGATCAATCAACCTTTGGTGGTTTCCTTAAAACACGCGTAGCTTGCACGCGACGCTATGGTAGATCAGGAAGAGCGTGTTTGTCACGCCCCGACACTCTTACCTGGCTAGCTCACACTCCTTCCCCTTCAACCTCAATCAAAATTTTAACCGGCGCACCGAATATTTTTGTCCCTTCAATTTTGTCTGTTGTCACCTTTTGTAAATTATTAGAAATAACTTTGTATGTTGTTCAGAAAAGAACTTTATATATTTCTGTAAAACAATTCTTTTATAGAAATAACTTTGTATGTTGTTCAATAAAAAAAATTTTATACTTTTTTTTACAGAAAGCAATATAAAACTAACTGTTGTCATATTCCATCATTTTTATTAATTGTGTGTGTAACTGTGTGGTAAAAAAATTATTGTAATCATATCTTTTGTGACATGTGAATGTTTGGCTTCCAAAAAGAAAAAAGTGAATATTTGGCAAAAAAGGAGAAAAGAATATGTGAGTAGACTGTTTATGGCACGATTAGTTAAGTAATCATGATTGTCTCTATTATTTAAATCAGCGAGTTCATACTCATTTCACTAAAAATGTTAATTTTAGCTCCTTTATGTGTTTTAGAAATTACAAAAGAAATAAATAAACTCTGGTAAAATGCATCTTCCCAAAATTTGTGATGACTTGTAGCAAATTATAATATACCTAAAACCTTCAAACCAAAATCACCAACCTCCGTAACAACCGTTGGGTCCTTCACCAATTCATCTGTATTTAATTTTATGATTGAATTTCGAAGAAGAAAAGACTCAGCAGATGTCTTCTCTGTCGCAATCGCAAACGCAACCGCAACCGCCGGCATTGCTTGACGATGATCCTTCCTCCTCTCTATGGGATTGGGGAGATCTCCTTGACTTCGCCGCCGACGAGCCACTCCTCGTCTCTCTAAACTCCGATCAAACTCCCTTCTCTCCCGTCCCGCCTCCGTTGACCGCGACGCAATCCGAAACGTATCCTTCTCCGGATGAATCCGGCGGCTCTGGTTCCGATCGGGTTAGGAAGAGGGATCCGAGGCTGCTTTGTTCCAATTTCGTTGAAGGTTTGCTTCCGTGCTCGTGTCCCGAGCTTGATGAGAAGCTGGAGGAGGTTGAGTTGCCGAAGAAGAAGCGGGTTCGAGGCGGGTCGGGTGTGGCGAGGTGTCAGGTACCGGGTTGTGAAGTTGATATAAGTGAGCTGAAAGGTTATCATAGGAGGCATAGGGTTTGTCTTCCGTGTGCTAACGCTAGCTCCGTTGTTCTTGAGGGAGAGGATAAGAGATACTGTCAACAGTGTGGAAAGTAATCTTTCTTTTTATCGCTTTGAGATTTTTAGTTTTGCAATATTAGTTTTGAGATTTGATTGCTGAGCTGTCTTAATAGAAATCAACACGAAGTCTTCAAGATATGAATTAGAGACTGTTGAGTCTATCATTAGGAAATTAGATAACTAGGGGGGGGGAAAGAGACTGTTGATCTGTTTCAATGATTCCACAGATTATACATAGATCATTAATCAGCGTTTGTTGTTCAGCATAAGCTGAGCTGAACCGGTTCACCTTGATCAGCTATCGAGTAGTCAGTATTATTGATTGGAGACTTTCTTTTTGTTCTGTCGGTGTTGTTTCAGTCCTTAGAGTGAGTTAATCATGTGGCAGGTTTCACGTGCTTCCGGATTTTGACGAGGGAAAACGCAGCTGTCGGAGGAAGTTAGAGCGTCACAACAACAGGAGGAAGAGGAAACCTGTAGATAAAGGAGGAGTTGCTTCAAAACAACAGCAAGTGTTGTCACAGAATGATAACAGTGTAATTGATGTTGATGATGGAAAAGGTATAAGTGAGCACTGAACAACACAAATCATATCAGGATATGGTTTCTTTGTCTTAGTTGTTTAATTTGGATGTTCTTCTGTTGCCAATGTTTGAGTTCTCTTGGAAATTCAAGCTGATTCCGCTTGTCGTTGTTATTAACTTGAAGCAGATAATGCATGCTCTAGTGACCAGAGAGTGGAACAAGAGGCTTCATTGAATTGTGAAGATGTGCATTTTCCCACTCAGGGTACTGTACCGTTTACCCATAGCATCAACGCAGACAATTTTGTCTCTGGTACAGGGTCGGGTGAAGCTCAACCAGATGAAAGAATTAATGACACAAAGTTTGAACTTTCACCTTCCGGTGGTGACAACAAAAGTGCTTACTCAACTATGGTGGGTTTTCTCTTCAGTCACTCTTACATCAAATGATTATTTATGCGTTGTTAACTAATTTTTTCATTTCATTGTAGTGCCCCACAGGTCGGATCTCTTTTAAGCTCTACGATTGGAATCCAGCAGAGTTCCCACGAAGACTACGTCATCAAGTATGATCAAGAATTTTATATTACAGTATAGGGTTCAGAGACTATGTTTAACCCTTTCCAGAATCACAACGAACTAATTTCCGTGTGATCAATCTAATTTGCAGATATTCCAATGGTTGGCCACGATGCCTGTTGAGCTGGAGGGCTATATCCGTCCCGGATGTACAATTTTGACAGTGTTTATAGCAATGCCAGAGATTATGTGGGCGAAGGTACATTCTGTTATCTTATACTCATCATTTTCATTTTCTTGATGTCACATCACTGCATAAATTTGCTTTGTTTCAGTAGGGTGTCTATTTTCTGAAGGTTATTATATTTCTCCATGCACATTTCCTCCTAAGTACCATTACACATTAAAGCTCTTTCGATTTTTTGTGTCCTTGATTTCTTTTGTTTCTGCAAATTGTGCAATATATTTCGAAACTTGTTTCGTGGAGAAAGAAAATAACTTTAATATCTCTTTCCTGCGAGCCCTCTTTTTGATTTTGCGCTGTATTAAGCTTACCCGCTTCGTTTATAAACAGTTGTCTAAAGATCCTGTGGCATATCTGGATGAATTTATTCTTAAACCTGGAAAGATGCTATTTGGAAGAGGCTCGATGACTGTCTATTTGAACAACATGATTTTCCGTCTTATGAAAGGCAAGATGGTCTGCTTTACTTTTTTCTTTGTTTTGTTATTACCCTATCATACTAAGCATAATCTTGTGAGTTAAGATTTTTAAGTGTGAGTTTATTCTTATTTCTTTTGGTTTTGACAGGTGGAACAACTTTAAAAAGAGTAGATGTAAAACTAGAGTCACCGAAACTTCAGTTTGTGTATCCATTATGTTTTGAAGCTGGAAAACCAATTGAACTCGTTGTTTGTGGACTTAATCTTGTGCAACCCAAATGCCGGTATGGGTATCAACCCTTATTTTGATCTATGCTTCGGGATTCTCCCGCATATTTTAGTTCTTTCATATTGCTCAGATGATGAAAGTACAACTCATCACGTGTTGGTTTGGTATCTTGCTATTTGGAGGGGTCGAGACCCGTGAGATGTTCTGAATAGGAAATATTAACATGATAATGGTTTCGTTGCAGGTTTCTTGTGTCTTTTTCTGGGAAGTACCTACCACATAACTATTCTGTTGTGCCTGCACCGGGCCAGGAAGGGAAGCGTTCTTGTAATAACAAGTTGTACAGGATAAACATTGTAAATTCTGACCCTAGTCTATTTGGTCCTGCATTTGTCGAGGTATCCACTTGTTGAAAATATACGTTTTGACTAGTAGCTCCGTTTCTGCAAATAACATGGTCCTCCTGTAACCCTTTTGTAGGTTGAAAATGAATCTGGCTTATCAAATTTCATACCTCTAATAATTGGAGATAAGGCTGTTTGTTCTGAAATGAAACTAATAGAGCAGAAGTTCAATGCGACACTCTTCCCAGAGGAACAAGACGTTGCCGCATGCTGTTCTTTGACTTGCTGTTGCAGGGATTTAAAAGAGAGACAGAGCACCTTTACTGGACTCTTGCTAGATATTGCGTGGTCAGTGAAGGTCCCCTCTTCAGACTGCACAGAGCAAACCGTGAACCGATGTCAGATAAAAAGATACAACAGAGTGTTGAATTATCTGATACAGAGTAACTCCCCATCAATCTTAGGAAGCGTACTGCACAATCTGGAAACTTTGGTGAAGAAAATGAAGCCAGACAGTTTCGTTCACTGTACATGTGACTGCGACGTGAAGCTTCTGCATGAAAATATAAATACAGCCAGAAAGAAGCAAAGCCATGAAGATTCAAAGGTGAATCCAATAACATCAGGCTGCTGTTGTGAGAGCAGTTTCCAGAAGGACATACCATCAAGAGTATTAAACTCCAATCAGGTATTTTTTCACTAATAGCTGATTTCCCTTATTTGATCTAAACTGGACTCAGCACACAAACTTCACTTGTCTTGCATTGGCACATTATGACGATATTAATGTATTATTTGCACAACATTGCATCTTTTTCTTGTTTTTTGCATACTTCTTTTTAGTAAAATCCCCCAATTGTTATATTTACAGGAACCAGAAGCAGGATTTGATTGTAAGGAGAGGATACAAGCGGATTCACCAGATACAGGCAGAAAAGAGACCGATCCTCTTTTAAACAGAGTGGTTGTCATGAACGTAAATGACATAGGAGATTGGCCAAGGAAGCCTTGTATACCAATACAGTCTGCTCAGACATTCAGGTCCCGTCAAACTTTTCTCTTTATCACTACAATTGCTGTCTGTTTTGCGGTCTGTGCGGTTCTCTACCATCCAAACAAGGTCACGCAGCTTGCAGTAGCAATCAGGACTGGATTGGCACACAAACTTTGAGTAAATGGCAGAGACTCTCATTTTAACCGGTGAAGGTGTGTTCATTAAAAAAGCTTGAAGGGAGCTGTGCTTGTCTCCGCTTTCAACAGAGCTCAGCTACAGCTTCCCAGATAGATCTACTTGAGAAAGAGAGAAAATGATTAATGATCAGATGAGTTTACTTGCTCTTTATCTCTGTTCTTGTTCCCAATTTCTTAAAGACTCAGATAGTGATGCTGCAACTGTAATAACAGGGAATGGTCTGGTCAGTGATCTGATTGTTCCTCATCGACTAGTGTTATATATATATAGACTAGGGCTTGCCTTCGCTCACTGTAACATGTTTTTTTTCTTGGACTAAAAAAGGTTCTTGGACAAATCCTAACTTTAATATATTATACATTTTTTCTGCTTCAAGTTATGGCTTGGCCCTTGAAATTTCTCTAAACTCTACTTGGTCAACACTACAAGTTTCAACTTTGACTTTTTTATTATGGTCATGTCAATCCAATACAATAGACTAACAAGTAACATCATTTAGCTTTACCCAATCTGTATAACTAGAAGAAACGAGTATTTGATAAATTGTGAAGGAAAAGCATGTTACATCGAGTTATTTTTCTTTTAAAAAAACTCCCAGTATGAATAGTTATGGTGTTGTCTATTCTTGTTATAGTTTAATTTCTAAAAAACTAAATTTTATAAACTAAAATGATATAATATCGTAATTATAAACTGTTTGGTAAGTTTAAAAACGGTTCTTGGACAAATTCTAATTTTAGTATTATACATTTGTCTGCTTCAAGTTATGGCTTGGCCCTTAAAATTTCTCTAAACACTACTTGGTCAACACTACAAGTTTAGGAAATCGATTTCTGGAAAGATGTAGCCTACCAAGTTATATTTTTTTAGTGTGTTGTGTATTGCATCATAAAACGCAAATGGGAGAAAGAGACAAAAGAGATGAGATTTGGAAACAATCAAGAGACACAAATGCGTCAGTTCTGAGTCATTCTTTGTCGTAAACGACAACATCTTATGATTTTATTTTATTAATTAATCTGGCCAAGAGTTTGATACAGGTCTTTCCATACGTTTCGAACAACTTTAACGTGTTTGAATACACTAATCTTTCTCTGGAAAATATCTAAATGTATATATATGCTAGTCTATTTTGCCTCAAGGAGTTTGCATAACCTTTTGTATATCTATAAGTTCATAACTTGGATCGTTGAGCGCATACAAGATACAATGTCAAACAAAAATGTTTGTAGACTGATGAGTTCATTAGGTAGGTTGGGACTTTTTCTAGTTATATGCGACGCAGTGGCTGCGTTTATTCAGATTTCAACAGAACGTCACCAAAATTCACTTTTACGTCTCAGTGAAGATATTTTTATAACTTCACAAAAGTTTTTTTTCCAATAAATTATTATGTTACGTTTAAGTTTCGTACGTCTATAATATTCCACAGATATTTGTTGTTGCGTTAGGATAAATATCTGCTGAAGACAAATTATGATGAGATTTTTTCTTTATTCCGAACAATTGAGAAGCTTACAATATGACGAGAGTTAGCAATTTGTCTATTACAATATACATAATTTACATAAAAGAAAAGTAGCCAATAAACCCCCACAAAGCTAAGATAAATAATATATCATAGTGGAACATATGGACAAATATAGATGCACGTTGTCATTATCACAATGGGTAGTTTAGATTAGTGAGACCCACACACCCAAACCACATGGTAAAAGCTATCAACATAAAATCCGAAATCGTGATAATTTAGACAGACCATGCGGACCTAGTAGACATGTCTACTAATCCAGAGGAATGGCCAACCTTCATAACAGAGATCGAGAGACTTTAGAGACTACATAAAGATTTTGAGGATATGAGGCTTTCTCATATTCCTTGAAGTAGGAATGGTCGAACGGATGTACTAACTAAAGAGATGAGAAGAAAAAGATTTACTTTTTTTCCATATAAATCAGACCAGACCACATATAGATACTCTTAGAAGAATCAACTCGTACGATCATCACTTGATCTAACGTTAGATTAGCGGTTGATAGAAAAAAAACACACTAAATAAGTATATTAATAGAACACATCAAAAGTGTTTAAAAAAGAACATATCAAAAATTTAATCTTTCTATTAAGTCACGAATTGTTCTTTTCTTGCTCACGAAAATAATGTTTTAGATTTTAGTTTTGTTTTAGATGAGATAAGATAATGAATGATTTTAGAAGTTACAGCTTCAGATAACCAGCTTTATGTGTTTTGTTCAATGTATACAGTTACCGACTAAATCTCACAAGAAAGTAAACATACTAGAAATTGCATTACTTAATCTCACAAGAAAGTAAACATACTAGAAATTGCATTACTTAAAACGATTAAATATTAATAGCAAATTAGCAAAATATGAAAAACAAAAAAAAGAGTGGAGATGATTGGATATATAGGTCAGTGACAGCTTTATCCCACATGAAAACACAGTACTAAACTCAATCATCAAACCGCATCTAATGTTTCTTTTATTTATTTTGCCGTCAAAGGACAAATATCTTAAATATCTTCGTCCAACGTCGAGATTTCACTTACATATATGTCCTATAAATACCCATTTTCAGGAACCAAACTCTTCACACCCCTCTCTCTCTTTGTTTCTTGAAAAGTTGACGTTCTCTCAGAGTTAACGTGAGAAAGAGATTGAGAGAGGATGGCAATTCTTGAAATCAAAGATGTGGAGAGGGGTGAAACACTAAACAGGGTGGAGGATCTTGAGAATCCATTGTTGAAGAAAGTGGCTGATGATCAAGATCATGAAGAAGAGAGTGAGATTAATGAATCTTACTCTATGGTTCTCTTCAGCACTTTCGTTGCTGTCTGTGGCTCCTTTGAGTTTGGCTCTTGTGTAAGTTTTAGCTTTAAAAAGATACTCTATACCAAATCCGAGGTGTTCCTTTATAAGGCCAAACCTCTGTCCTATATCCTCCTAATACCAACACTAGTTTCTTATAATTTTATTTGTTGGTGAAGGTTGGATACTCAGCTCCTACTCAATCATCTATAAGACATGATCTCAATCTCTCCCTTGCTGAGGTTTGTGTCTAATACTCTGAGCCACAGCCTTTCTTCATTTTCTCTGTTTGGTCAAATAGAATATAGTTTAATTAGTACATATTTGTTTTATTTTAAAATTAGTTTGCATATTTCCTACCTAGAGTTATAGTCCAAACCGTCTAGCTAATTTTCTTTTTGTATTACAATATGAGATCAATTTTTGTGTGTATGTAAAAATACAGTTCTCCATGTTTGGGTCAATATTAACAATCGGTGCAATGCTTGGTGCTGTTATGAGTGGACATATTTCAGATTTGACTGGCCGTAAAGGGGTATGTATATCTTTCTCAATCCCAAACTTAAGTGCCTAAAATTGAAATTTCAATGTTTATACTGTATTTGGAAACTCATTTCAGGCGATGAGAACTTCAGCTTTCTTCTGCATAACTGGTTGGCTCGCTGTCTTCTTCTCCAAGGTACTTAAACTTACACATTCAAACCTATTCTCCAAGTGTAATAGATCCAGTTACTGAATTTGAATACAACCAGTATGAGATTCTAAATATGATGATCATTGTGGTGCAGAGTGCTTTGTTACTCGATGTAGGAAGGTTCTTCACAGGTTATGGCATTGGAGTTTTTTCTTATGTGGTAACTTACTATCTTTTTAACTAAAAAAAAATCTAATACCCCCTTTAAATCATTTCTTTGTTTATCTAGTAGTCATTGATATTATTTAATTTATACTCTGTTTTTGGAAAATTATGATGATATTAATGAACGAAATGTTTATGAAAACTCCCAGGTGCCTGTGTACATTGCTGAGATATCTCCCAAGAATCTACGAGGTGCACTCACAACGTTGAACCAACTCATGATTGTGATCGGCTCATCTGTTTCTTTCTTGATTGGATCTCTCATTTCCTGGAAAATTCTTGCCCTTACCGGTAAATACCTATCAGAGTTTCTAGATAAATCCTCACAAAATCTCCTTTGGAAAAGTGATTAATATACATATGTTTTTTTGGTTTTAAAAAGGACTTGCTCCCTGCATTGTGTTGCTATTTGGATTGTGCTTCATACCCGAGTCTCCCCGTTGGCTGGTAATTCTCTCAATTGAATTTATATGATCCAATCGATATAAACTTCTTGACATGATCTAAAATCTTTCCTGCTTCATGCTTTCAGGCAAAAGCAGGACGAGAGAAAGAGTTTCGTGTAGCGCTACAAAAGCTTAGAGGAAGAGATACGGATATCACAAATGAAGCTGAAGAGATTCAAGCCTCCATTCAATCTCTTGAGATTCTTCCAAAAGCAAGAGTTCAAGATCTTGTCTCCAAGAAATATGGTCGATCTGTCATCGTAAGTGTTTACCTCAGAACAAAGACCAAAAAAAAATATTATCAATCCTTAAAATATTTCAGAAGTTTAAATGTGTTATTCATGTGTGATGTAAATATTCTACAGATTGGTGTTTCCCTAATGGTATTCCAACAGTTTGTGGGGATCAATGGGATTGGATTCTACGCAAGTGAAACGTTTGTAAAAGCCGGTATTTATATGATAAACCTAAATAACTTGCCTTGTTTCACAAGTCAGAACCAAACTTGTTTGAGATTCTAACATGTCTTTTAAAAACTTGCAGGACTTTCGTCTGGCAAAGTCGGAACAATTGCTATCGCTTGTGTTCAGGTAAATAAAAAAAAAACTCTTCGTTTTTTTAATGATCATATTTCAGTTTTGATATTTAATCATTTTTTTAACAGGTGCCAATAACTGTTCTTGGAACAGTCTTGATAGATAAATGTGGAAGAAGGCCACTAATAATGGTAAAAGAAAAATTAATCTACACAAAGCGTTTTCATGGTGAAAGTTAATGTTTACTTATATCTATATAATACAAATTTTGCTGCAGGTTTCAGCTGGTGGTATCTTCTTAGGATGTATACTCACAGGAACATCTTTCTTCCTCAAGGTGCATATCATTAAACCCTAGCTAAACCATGTTTTCACTTTGAACTCTAATAATATTTGTTCATTACATCAATTTTTTTTTTATCATTTTTTCCTTCAGGGACAAAGTCTGCTGCTTGAATGTGTTCCTTTCTTAGCCGTGGGAGGTGTACTTGTAAGTGAAACTTAACCTAATACCAAAAACAGAACTCAAGAGCAGAGTTCTGCAAATAAACATATGTGATACATATTTCATATCTCGCTTTTCACCAATTAGGTCTACGTAGCTGCTTTCTCCATCGGAATGGGACCTGTTCCTTGGGTGATAATGTCTGAGGTATGTACTATTCCTTATTTAAAACAGACCTATAACTTGTGAAACAAGTAACGTTGTTTAGAAGAGTATAAACTAAAGTCTTGCTCTGTCTTTTTGGGATGAAACAAACGCAGATATTTCCAATAAACGTGAAAGGAATCGCAGGAAGCTTAGTAGTACTGGTGAACTGGTCTGGTGCTTGGGCTGTGTCTTACACTTTCAACTTTCTCATGAGCTGGAGCTCTCCAGGTACACACACTCTCAAAGTCTCGTTTGGGAGATCAATGTGCTTGAACCGCAAGAAACTGCATTTTAGAAGAAAATAACTAAACTGAAACAAAGCTATGTTTGTTTGTTTGTGTAGGTACGTTCTACATGTACTCTGCTTTTGCTGCGATGACGATTATCTTCGTGGCGAAGATGGTGCCTGAGACGAAAGGGAAGACACTCGAAGAGATCCAAGCTTCTATTCGAAGAGAGACGTAAGCTGACAGATACAATCAAATTTTTGGGGGAATTTTTATCAAAAGACTCGAGTTTCTTCGGGTGGGTGAGCTCAAGGGTGGAGTAGAGTGAAACTGCATGAGGATTTTGTTTTAATGTTATGAAAATTAGGTTTATTTTGTCACGTTAAGGTTTCCATCAGTTAGGTTTTGATTGATTTATGTGGTGGGATGGGGAATCGTGGAAAGTTATATGAAAGATTTAATGGAATGGACTTGGTATGAAAATCAGTAGCATTTAAATAAAACAATTGATTGATCCCTTAAAAACAGTACATTAATTGATTTCAAGAAGAAAAAATACAATAGTGTAAACACCGACTTTTGAATATTCTGGATGTTATAAATTAGCAACCAAATGCAAATTTAGAGATCAATTAAAAATTAAATTAAATTTCATAAGAATAGAGTTATCCATTTTCTAAGAAGTAAAGTGATTCTTAGATGAAGTGGTGAGATGTTGCAGACTAGCAGTAATAAAAGTGGAAAAAGTTGAAATTTTGTAGAATTGATAAATTTTAAATACAGCACACATCTATATATTTTATATAATAAAGTGTCAATCCTCTATTTATTTTCATACGTTAGAATTTATTTGGTAGTTTATATCTTACTTACGTATATTAATGTATTTGCCAACACCCTTTTTATTCATGCCATCATGGTAAAGTGTTCACATTAAGCCATTAATGTGTTATGTTAATTTGAGTAGAATTTGTTACGTTTATATTTGTCAGAAGTCCCATTTTTTTATAACTCAGGCCATCTTGGTTAAATGGACGGACAAGAATAGTTCACCCACCATGACCACCTTGTCATTTTTCAAAATTTATTGTTTGTGCACATTTTCAGAATACTTTAGATCCCTTCATATTCATAATGATCTAGTGTCGTAGAGGTTAAATATATGTTTTAAAACAAACAATCTTCATCAATGGCGTCTCCAACATCAACGAGTATCTTGTTCCGTATAGTGATCCTGATCACTTCAATGGTGGTTCTCTTCTATGTCTGCCGTCCTCTGTATTGGAAGCTCTCAGCCACCATCCACGATATCGGCCACAACAAGCAATACGGAAGAGAAGGTACACTCTACAAGCTTCTTTTCGCCGGAGCTCGGTGAGGAATTTCTCCGTTGCTTCTGTTGGAAATATATTTTGTAGTAACTGTGTCTGTTGTCTGCGTGTATGTTTGATCGGTAAGCACATTTGAAGTTTCGTATATCAACAAGATGGCAATTCTATTATGATGTTATTAGTAAGGTTGAAATACTTGCTGTGAAATGATAAAAGAGCTTGAGAGTTTCTGTTTTGTATTAGTTTTTGCTTGAAAAACTGCCAAAATTTATTATATGAGTCTCCTTAATGCGCAAACATATTTTTGATGCTTACCATGTGAGGAATATATATGGGACTGTTTGGCATTTTTTACTTTAGAATAACATTGTTAGATCGATCAAAGCAAAGTTGTGGTAGTCACTTGAGGAAATTCAATATGCTTTTTGTAAGTTGTTTGTTTTTGATGTGATCAAGTTGTTTTTGTTTGATCAAACGAGTTTTAGCATCAGAAAAATTGGTCCAGTGTCATGAAATATCAAATTTGAAGTTTAGTTGTGCGAGTTGTAGAATTAGAAAAATTGTAGCATCACGAAAAGAAAAGGAACGAGTTCAAAAACCACTATGAATCATATGACATTCCTTGTTGAAAATAACTTTGGGAGTAAATCTAAAAAGATGTCTGTCATGAAACTCAAAAAAAAAAAAATTGACTCCAAAGACCCAAACCCATACCATACCCATAAATAACTTTTAGCTATGAATATCCGAGTGAATCGTTATCCTCACGATTAAAGGAGGAAATAAAAAGAAAACAAATAGTATAAGCACAAAAGGATAGATGTTTACTGATCCTTTTCGTCCTGGTGGAGACAGATTGAATTTGTTTAGTGCTATTAGCTTAAGCACTTGACTAATCAAGCAATTATTAATTATTTCCATTAATTATCAACTAAGGTCAAGAAGAATCTTTTCTGATTTATGCTTTGCACTTTCTATCGATATGGGCCAAAAACTCAAGTGTGTTTTGACCAAACTGAATCATCAAACTCCAATAAAACAAAGCACGTTACCTTTTGGTGCACACGAGTAATTTTGTTTACATTTTCTTTTGTAAAAAATAATTTTGTTTATATTTCTTACTTTTCTTCTTTCATTTTTGATTTTATAATTATAAAAGTACCAAATGAATTTGTGTCTCAAAGATTTACGACACTTGTTTTTCCATAAAACTTCCTCATAAATATGATTCTCGAAGTCTACTAAATAAAGTTAATAAATCTCCCTACTTTTGAAGTTACGAAGAACTTCGTTGCCACTAGTGGCGAATAGGGATGAAGAGGAGAGAGGCGAGTTAAGTCGCAGACTGATGAAGCGAAGCATTGAGAACGTAGAGCCGAAAAAGACGGACTATTGGGTATGGCATCAAGGTCGGCAACCCAAAAGGATCGCGCTTCAACTGAATGGGATTCGAACCCATGATACAATCTTCTTGTATGTCGATTTAGCAAACCAATACCTTAAGCCAGTCAGCCATCCCTCCAAGTTGTTGATCGAATTTTTTTAAAGAGTCAAGTCTTACTTATTTAAGCTGAAAGGAAAATATTTGGAAAATAAATTTGTAAATAGAATAGGTTTTTGATTCTGTTTATAAATATCCAAATAGGTAAATTAAATTATAAATTTTTAAACGAAAATTTCTTTTTATTGATAAAGAAGAATAAAAAAAGGACAGAGTTCTTTTTTTATAGTTTATCTAAAAGAGGAGATTATATGAAAATTTAATCAATTCTTTCGTTTATTTGGATCACTGGCCATCTGTCGGGAGTTTCGGGTTTAATACCAAAATTTTAGCAACAAATCCAAAAAATCTAAGTGTAGTCTTTGATGTATTGATATTTATTGGAAAGATAGTGTGTGTGAGTTGTTCATTTCAAGAATAGGTTGGATTCGCCGAAAAAATAGAAACGATATGACTTATGATACCGAATCCAGACAGAATGAGAATATACACTTCTGGATGACCGAAGAACCAACATTTTATACTACTTCCAAAAAAAACAACAATGATTTTTTTATACTAGTTGTTTTCCAGAAAAACAAAAGTGAAATTTTGGGAAACAAAATTTTTAATAAATTTTTTTACCAGAATTTTTACACTCTTGTTTTTGTTTTAAAGTTTTTTTTCTCATAAACATGATTAATTTAGTAGGGTGCTCCGTAGTGTTTTTCTAGAATTTTACATTCTGCATTAATGTGTTTATTTTAGAGAACTCACATATGTGTTTGTTTTAATACAAAACACAAAATATTTTTGATAATAAACATTATACAGTAAAAAGTTTATAAACTAATAATGTTGAGACTATGATATTTTATTAATTTAGAAAATATTTTTTAGATTTTTATATTTTAAATATATATTTTCTAAAATAAGGGTTTTTAAAATTTTAGTATATATACATTGATTAGTTTTTTGAAATTCAATATTCACATTAGTTTTATTATATAATTTGGTGTATATAAAATATGTTCCATAAAATTGAAATGTGGTTTATATAATTTTACTAAATCTCATCAAAATATATTAAGTGTTAAAAAAATATAGAGATAATTATATTATGAATATTAACATATAATATAGAGTCAATTTGGCAAATATCCTAAAACTATATCAATATTAGCTATCTACCTATATA